>JAOQGK010037776.1:0-11659 GCA_027564095.1 Cellarinelloides crassus
TTGGGGTGCAAGTGCACACCAAATTGCAAATAGAAAGTGATATATGGATAAATTAACGCATTTTGACAATCATGGGCAAGCACACATGGTAGATGTTGGCGATAAAGCCAGCACACGTCGCATTGCCATTGCAAGCGGTATTATTAGTATGCTACCAAGTACATTAGCGTTGATTCAATCTGGTGATGCTAAAAAAGGGGATGTACTGGGTATCGCTCGTATCGCCGCCATTCAAGCCAGCAAAAAAACAGCCGACTTAATCCCCCTATGCCACCCGATTAGCCTTAGTAAGGTTTCTGTAAGCTTTGATATTAATAAAAGTACTAATAGTATTAGCTGTAGTGTTACTGCCGAAACCACAGGTCAAACCGGTGTAGAAATGGAAGCATTCACTGCTGTCAGTGTAGGCTTACTTACTATTTATGATATGTGTAAAGCTGTGGATAGAGGTATGACAATTAATGAGGTTAAGCTGTTAGAAAAGCGTGGTGGTAAATCTGGCCTTTGGAGGACAGATTAAATTCACTAAAATTAAATGGCACTTATAACAATGAGGTTCTGAGGTAATGGATAGGTTCGGCTTTTACATTTTTTGTGAATACCAATTCGCTCACCCTTCTGCCTGCTAAAACTTCAAAGAATATTGTGAACAAGTCATATATAGGGTTCTCTGATGAGATATATCGCATCATAAATAGTGGGTCCTATTCTTTTACTTCTATCAATGTTGGGTTGTATTTCAAGATAAAGAAACTACCTACTCTTATTCAAAACCTAGGGATTAGCTTTCTAAGCATAAACGCTGGGAAAAAACACCTTAATGTCCAGTATATGCTTAGATATAATGCAATAAATAACAGTAGCTTACCTAACGATTGCTGTTGTTCTAGTCCATAGCTGCTACAGAGACGGATTGGCGAATCAGAATAGAGCCACCCTAACCTAAGCAACATTGCTAAAAACTCGATAATAATTACACCCCTAAATATTATGCTAACTTTATGCCAGCCTATACCTAATGGAAGTCCAATAAGTAGTGGTAGTGACAGATATTTTAGGATTTCCCAGAGTTCGTTATTGAGCGACTGATCTAACGATTTGGGAATCATCCAAAACAATACAGATAGCACTGCTAGGATTACACTAGCCTGCCCTGATGGGTCAACTACCTTTGCAAATTTATTTTGAATATAGTTGCTTAAACTAAGTTGATAACCAATTAAAATCAAAGCCGGGATTTGCACTAACATGTGAAGTCGAATATCTGACTCTAACCATGTAGCGATAAAAGAAAAGCTTAGCATAAACCACAGTGAGACCCATATGCCGGCACGTATATACACACTGTTCACTTAGCTTAACTTCCCGATATAGGGGGCTAATAGTTCTACCTTATCAAAATCTACGATATCGACTAGATAACCATTTTGATCAATGACATGAATCGCTGTGTTGTGCTCATAACCGCCCATTTCATCAGAAATAACCATAATGCCCATATTCTGTAATAAATTGTCCAGTTCAACTTGGTTTTGTGCCCGCGTAACATACCAAGATGGACCTTTCGCTTTAAATCTGTCCGTATATTGTGCAATTTGTTTTGCTTTATCTTTCTTAAAGTCAAAACTAATACTGATTAGCGCAACGTCGTTGCGGCTAGTTTTTTTCAAATGGTGGTCTATCCGCTGGTAAGTACTACCCATTGCATAGCAAAAACTGGGGCAGGAAGTGTAGATAAACTCTAATAGCAGCGTCTTCCCTTCTAAGTCCTTTAGCGAAAATTGCTTTTGTTCTTGATCTACTAAAACTATATTTGAAATTTCTTTTGGTGCTTTTTTTATATTTGCGCGCCGCTCGCCTTCAGTTGTATATACAGTAAAGCCATCTGTAGATATAAATAGTGCTGAAACGCCAAGCGCTAAGACAGTAGCAATACGAAAAAATAGTCTTGGTGGTTTCATGTTGCGCTATGCTGATTTTGGGATTTGAATAATAACTTTTGCAGCAATCATTAAAAATCCAATAATGACGAGCACCGCAAATACTGTTGCAATTTGATCTGTTATTAACCAAGGTTCCATGTGCTGTGCCCATCGTCTTGGCACACTGTTTTGCCCGCTATACAGAAATGACATGACAAAACCTACGCCGCCAACTAAGTAGATAAAGAGTGCAGTTGCATCTCTGCTTTTTATCTTTTTTTGTTCTGTATTAGGTTTCGTGATATATAGCATAAAGCCCAATAACATTGGTACTAGACCAACCAGAAGGTAATAGTGAAAATGGCCAGGAACCCACTGTGTATTATGCATCACTACGTTAACTTTGATGGTTGCATCAACGATTGCTGGCACTACACCAGATGCCCATCCATACATTGACATAAACAATAATCCAGAAGCTAAGTCCCATCGAATACTTGATCTATAAACTAGGATTAGCGCACCGTATGCTGTAACGATAAGGACAGGGATGCCACTAATGTAAGAAGTAATTTGAGCCATCACTAATAACGAGGTAGGCATATTAAAATCCATCAACAAGTGATGTGGAAACACAGCTAGCACCAATAATGTAGAAAAGCTCCAAGCGGCGAGAAACACTTTATTCACTTTCCATGGACGATTTGTATAGACAGGCAGAATTTCATATACCCCTATTACTGCCATATAGATGGCGGCATTGATAAATACATGCCCAAAAAAGTAAATGAGCGTTTTGACGAGAAGCGCATCTGGCTGAAACGCAGGATAAAGTGCATTCACTATACTGATGATTAACACCACTGCACCCGCTAATATACCCGTAACATTGACAATTAAAACCATTGTGCTTGCCACGACCGAAGCCGGCGGATAATCTTGGCTTGAACCAAATAAGCAGTGCCAGCCTAGACCTCGCGCTAACCCGCCATATCCTTTGATAATGGCACGGCCAATATCTAAATATAACAGTAAAAAACCAACACCTATTAGCAATAATCCAGCAAGGTATGCGACTGCTGCTTCAACCCCCCATGCCCCTAATGAATGCACTGGTAGTGGATACAAGAATGTCCAACCAGCACCAAAGTCACCAATGAGTACGGCACCTATTATTAATAGTACGCCTGCTAAAAAGAATCCGAGGTTGGCAATGAGAATACCTGTGCTTAGTTTTACATGTTGACTTAAAAAATACCACATTACGGCGCTACCACCCAGCCCTGCAATGCCCACCATGCCCGCACCATGTAAAGTCATAATCTTATAAAAGAAAGCCCAATCTAAGCCAAAAAACTCAGCTTGTGTGCCTCGAAGCAATGCTCCCAATAACATCATCAATAAAATAACACCTATCACTACACTCATATAACCAAGGAGGGTCTTTTTTGCTGTAGGTGATATATCTGAACGGTTTTTTAGTTCGCTAGTCATGGATATGTTTTCCTTTTCAATCTATTGAGTGACAATTAACTCAGACATCATTGCATGGTGTGCAAGACCACAATACTCAAGGCAGAGTATTTTATAGGTGCCTGGTACATCAAATGTGTAAGTAAGTTTATTGATATAGCCTGGCATCGCTTGTGTTTGAGTAAGTAGTTTTAACTTTTCGTTGTAAATCGCAAATCCGTGGTTTACATCATTGCTAGTGACATGAAAAACGATTGGTGTGTTTACTGGTAGTTCCGTACGATCAATTTCCCAGCGCCACTGATGGCCAACAACATTCACTTTTATTGCCCCTTTATTTACATGTTTGTACGCATCGTAAGGTAAGTGACCTAAAGTTAATCCCGCTATAGCAACACCAGAAATTAGGAATGCAACAAAAAATGTTGTGCGAATTTTGTAAGCGCTACGTGTAACACTAGGAAAGTATTCTATTCGCTGCTGTGATTTAAGCGCAACAATAATAAACGTCACTGCAATTATCCCTAGACCCGACAAAGTAATGATCCACGGTAAGTTATTCAATTCCATACATTGCTCCTCACTTTAAAGATGTATTAATTATACATTTTATAACTGACATTTTAGTCTTGTCAAGCTATAATTGTATTTTACATACATCTTAAGTTGAGTTCTGATATGCAATTAACACGGTTTACCGACTATGCCCTGCGGGTGCTTATATATGCAGGGCTTAATGCTGAACGGAAAATTACCATTACTGAATTAGCTGAAAGATATCAGATACCAAAAAATCACCTTTTAAAAGTTGTTCATCAACTGACTAAAGAGGGTTTGCTACATTCAAAACGTGGAAGAGGGGGTGGGTTAACAGTTGGAAAAAGTTTGCAAAGTATAACCGTAGGCTATGTAGTAAGGCGATTTGAACCTAGACTTAACTTAGTCGATTGTGACAAACCTCGCTGTGTACTATCTGTTGGATGTGTATTGAAACGAGTACTAGATGAAGGTGTTCAGGAATTTTTAAATGTCCTTGATCGTTACACCATTGCTGATTTGATTCATAACCCAGATAGAATAAAAAAACAGCTAGGACTTGACATAACCCCTTAAAGATGTATTAATAATACATCTTTAAGGATGGTGTATGTATACAGATACTTTAAAATACTTTTCAAAAGTTGCAGCAATTAAAGCTAAAACAATCGACGACTCCCCCGTTTCTTTTCTAACCGGTGCATTGATGGCAGGGGCCTACGTTGGACTGGGTGTTATCCTTATTTTTACACTGGCCGCAACAGTTCCATTAGCATTCCGTACCGTTATCATGGGCATATCTTTCGGTATTGCACTCACACTAGTTGTTTTCGCTGGTTCAGAGCTGTTCACTGGACACACCATGTATATGACGATCGGTCGCATTAAGAATACCGTTACCACAGAATGCCTTGTTAAAGTTTGTGTTATGCGTGGGTAGGTAACCTTCTAGGATCGGTTGCCTTAGCTTATTTATATTACTTGGGCCAGTGTGCGTCAATGGGGGCCGAAGGCACGGTGTTGTTAAAAGTCGCTAGTTATAAAATGAATAGCCCAGCGGGAGAGCTGGTTGCACGCGCTATTTTATGCAACTGGTTAGTTTGTCTAGCGATCTGGATGAGTGCACGAGTAGAAAGTGAAGTAGCCAAAGCGATTATGATTTTTTGGTGCTTATATGCCTTTATTGCTAGCGGTTTCGAGCATAGTGTCGCGAATATGACTTTATTCAGTTTGGCTCTATTAGCAGAGCATAATGCGTCAATTTCAATCGCAGGCATGTTTCATAATCTACTTTGGGTAACGCTTGGGAATACGATTGCAGGCGTCTTTTTTATGGCGTTAGGTTACTCCTGGGCAAATCCGAAAAACAGTAACCAATTAGAACAGAGTAAAGAGCAGTATAAACTTTAGATAAAATAGAAAAAATGGGCTGAAAAAATGGGAAGGCTCAGACCCCACTTAATCCACCATTTAATAAAGAACGCTAGAAGGTAGCTGCAAGCCACCTCCAATCTAAATAGTTACTAAGTTTTCTTTATTGTTGAATGATTGATTAAACTTTTCTTTAAATCTACTGGTTAATTGTGCTGCGCCCTTCCCTTTCTTTTCTTTGAGTTTGGCGCCTTATTTTACATCGGCTTTCATTCTATTTGGTTCTTGCGCATCTAATATTTCTCGCAGGACGGAGGTGGCGTAGCAACCAGCTGATAATGAAAAGGTGAGCTGTAATTGTGACTGATTTGGCGACTCGTCTAGCCATTGCCATGTCATGTTCTTAGGGATGGCTGCCAAAGCCCGACGCTCTTGCTTTAGACCTGCATACTCCATGCCTTCACATAAAGACGCATGCTGTTTGGCAATGGCATTTTCTAACTCAGCAGCTGCGCCAATAGTCGCGACACGCCCACGGCCCCATAGCGCACCGGTGGTCAACCCTTGACCATCTAACACATCGCCTTCGAGTGTTTTACCCCATAGACCATTGTTAATGCGCTCTGCCAGTATTTCATTAAAGACAAAAGAACGGACTGCCGATAAGTAAATGCCTTTGTTTTTTTGGTGGCGGTCACGTGTTTCTCGTGTCAGCATCAAAAGACCTTGTTCAACATTGCCGCCATCGCGTCCAAATCGTTGAGGACCAAAATAATTAGGAACGCCATGCTGTTGAATCTGCAATAAGTTTGATTCAATGCGCGCTTGTTCGCCTTCCACATCCCGCAATATAATGTCGAACTGATTGCCCAATAAATCACCACGGCGACATTTTTTGATATGTCGGCTTTGTGCTAATACGGTGAATTCATCATGCGTTAATTGCAAAAAATCTGGGGCTTCCCCTTTTGGAAAGTAGATGCTAAACCACTGCTCTGTAATTGCATACCGGTCTTTTAAACCTGCGTAACCGACATCCATTTCTTTAACCCCTGCATAGTTAGCAAGGCACTGCGCTACATAAGCTGTGTTTGCGCCGTCTTTTTTAACCTGCACCCAAATATGTTCGCCCTCACCTGATGGCAGACCTAAGGGAAGTTCTGTGACACGAAAGTCTTCGTTATGGTGTTTGAGTGATCCGCTTGCATGCGTCTCAGGGTAGGTTTTTGGCCACTGGGGTAATACGGTATACGTCATTATATTTAGCTAACAATTCATTAAGTGTAGTAATAATTGAGGCCAGAGTAACATAAAACAAAACCCGCTTGCGCGGGTTTGGCTTTATGTAAAGCGGTATGCCTTCTCACTACTAACTATATGCATATTGACCCTCTCTAATTTTGCTACGCCGATCTTGCCTAGGCACCGCACGCTGCGCTCGCCTCGGCATAATATATTTACATTTTGGTTTATAAATACAGCCCCAATAATACTTGTCCTGATGTGGCCCATGTCGGCTGATCATTTTGACATCACATGCTGGGCAAGTAGGCGTTCTGTAGTCACCCTCTGTTGCCGAAATTAGCAATTTCTTTTGCTGGCTGGCTCTCAGCCTTTTTAGCATCGTCAACAACATGCCGCCACTAATTAATGTGACTTGATTTTCTTTAGCCAAGACTTTGGCTTCGTCAGAAAATGAACCTGCCGCGATATAAAAGCCCTTACCTACGTTTGACCGCACCATCAATGCTAATAGCGCCTTGATTTCCTTAACGCCAATATCCTTTAAAAAGGTTTTATGCTGGACGATGGCATTCACCTCAGTTGCATTATTGAGGCGCAGTTCAATAAACCCATTGACGCCCTTCGGTATTAACCTTGCATTCGCCCCTTTCAACTGAAAGTAATCTAAACATAATTGCTCAAATTTCTTCCATTCCATTTCTCTAATCAGCCTTGTAGACCACTTGCGAGGTTCTGCTGGCAGCATTGCCGCTTCTTGGATGGTCGGGTAATCAGAGATTATTGGAACAGAGAAGCCATTGGACTTTTCATCTTGTTTGAAAGCAAGTATCGGCAGTGCGATAAAGGACAAGGTAGCAAGGGCCAACAAAGCATAGGATGTATTTAACGCGACTTCCTGCTTGTATAAAAAGGCCGCAATCATTAGCGGGATAGCATACATTGAGGCTATCACCAGAATAGTAGAAAATTTTCGTTTTTTAATCATGTCTACATTGATATTCAACGCTATTTATGCACTTGAACATATCATCGCCATTAAAAGATTTGCTACCCCTTTTTACATTATATCCCTAAGTACGATGTAATGTATATATATGTATATACATGCTTATACTTAAGTTGAGAGTGTAATTAAACCTTACTTCGGCTAATTTTTTCAGCCCTTTAAGCATGAGGCAACACTTTCTCTGCTACTTGGTTGGGGCAGTATTGCTATGCAATGTTGTGGGTGTACAATATCAATCCAATATAAACAATTACTATTTTCATTGAGGACGCTATGTTTTTTAACCAATCCCCCGCTCATTCACTATTAACCCATGCATTAAAAGTTACTCTATTAAGTACTGTTGTTTCTGCCAGTCTGATCGGCTGTGCAGAGAAAGAGCCAGCAACACCGGCAGTTGAGTTGACTAAAATCACTGGGTTACAATCACCTGAATCAGTTGTACAAGCCACAGATGGTAAAATTTTTGTTACTGAAATTGGTGAGTTTGGGAAAGATGGTGATGGCCAAATTAGCGTGATTGAAAACGGCCAAACCAATTTATTTGCTGATGGCTTTGATGACCCTAAAGGGTTGGTCATTATTGGTGATTCACTATACGTAGCAGATAAAACTCAAATTGTAAAAATCAACTTAGCAGATGCTGCACAACATGAAGTATTCGTGCCAGCGAGTGCTTTTTCAAAAACACCACAATTTTTAAATGACTTAGAAGCAGATCCGCAAGGCAATTTATATGTCTCTGATAGTGGCGACATTATGGGCACAGGCAAAGGCGGCGTCATTTATAAAATTAACGCGAGTGGTGAAGTGACTAAGTTAATAGATGGCGCAGATAATCCATTGGTGATGGCACCTAACGGCTTACTGGCTGATGATACTGGTAAATTTTTATTGTTTGTTGATTTCACTTCAGGTGTTTTATATAGCTTAAATACTGAAACTGCTGAGCTGACTGATATTGATGAAGGTTTTGGCGGCGGCGATGGACTTGTGCATCACTCAAGCGGCACGATGTATGTGAGTGATTGGAAGAATGGTAAAGTCTTTGCTGTGGGCGTAGATGGTGAAATTACAACTATAGGCCCTCAATACCAAGCAGCTGCTGATATCGCGCTGACTAAAGATGAACGTTACTTAATGGTACCCGATATGAAAGCTGGTGAATTAGACTTTATTGAGCTGTCAAAGATTGAGCCTATTAAATATTAGCCTAGAAAAATAAGCCGTCACAATCGACTTACTACTTCAGCAGTTAACGAGATTGGGAACGCCCCCTGCGGGTGTAATAATATAATGAGGGTCAGCGTAAAAATAAATGCTAATTAATTGTATTATGTCCCCTTTTATTTTTGTGAAAAATTAGATATACCTGCGGCTAGATAATAATAGATACGTTCAATTAAAGAGCGGACTTTCCGCTCTCTTTTGTCGAAAAATTTCTTTTATTTTCTCCAATAATTATTCGCTTCAGCAATAATTCTAAATTCCATATTTACAAGTTCAACTGCTCGCATTAACATCAACGGATCTTCTGCATATACTTTTCTAACACGGTGTTTTGCGTCTTTATTTGTTTGGATAGTGCCAATTGTTTTTCTAACAATTGTCATGGCCAGCATTCTACCTTCCAGTGGTGTTGCAGTAATTAAAGTCGGCATGTAATCAGCATGCTTTTTTTTATGTTCATCGGCATATACACCACCTGACAGTAAGAGTGATGTAATGACAACGACTGTACTTAGTATTTTTTTCATCTTATAGCTCCAAAATTTGTGAAAAGTAATCAAACTACGCAATGTAACGTACACGAATAGTTTGTATACGTACTATCTTCGTTTATGTATAATGTGTCAATCATGATTATCATTATTTAACACAAGCAACTTATGGGACCAACACTTCAGAAGCAGGTTTGCTATGCACTGTATTCAACATCTAATATCGTGACGAAAGCCTATAGCCCTCTACTTAAACCATTAAAACTGACCTACCCACAATTTGTCGTTATGATGGCCCTTTGGGAGAAAGACCAAGTATCCGTCACTGAATTAGCGCAAAAAATTGGAATTGGTAAATCGACAATGACTCCACTTTTGAAGCGATTAGTGCTATTAAATTACATTACAAAGAAGCTTGTCCCTGGAGATGACCGCCAAAAATGCATCGCTCTTACCAAGCTAGGTCAATCACACGCTGAAAATGCGTCGAAAGCAGCTAAACATGCACTGTGTGCCACTGGCTTAAACAATGATGAAGCTGAACAGCTACTTACAATATGCGCTAAAATTAAACGCAACCTTTAGATCTAAAAGTAAATACTTTAAAAATACGCCTCTCTTCCAATTCAAGACAATTATTAAATGCGGTCCATAGTGCTGGTGAAATAATTAGGCTAGAGCAAAATTAAATCTGTGTGTTAATAGCCGATATACCATTTAAAGTTGCTGTATGCAGATTAATAAGTTTACCGATTTAAGCTTACGTGTCTTGATGTATTTAACGCAAGAGGCAAGAAGTTCGCCAGATTGAAGTGGCCAAACATACACTACACGCATTGACACTTAAGCTATTTATAAGTGAAGTGACTGGAAATAATACAGATGAAATACAAGGCCGAACGGACCTAAGTAAGCTAAATATAGCTGCTGATAAAGATACTATTTATTACTTATGTGGGCTGCAGTTATTTATGGATGATTAAAGAAGCATGCTGTTAACGCTCGGTGTTGATACAAGCAATATTTACCGTGAAGTTTTTGGGCCAGAAAGTTTGAATCACTTAATTTGATAAACAGTAAAATAAATCAATATGGGCAGACAACTTGTACGTTAACTGAATTAGCGGTTAGTTTTATCTATAGATTTACTTATGGAAGTTTCACCCGCAAGACCGCACAACTGCAGGGGGGTGTCACCAATCTCGCTAACCACTACACCCGTAAAGAGTGTTCTCAACCTCGCTACCTGCTGAAGCAGTAAGTCGGTTGGAAAAGTGGCAAATCGATTGAGAAGGGTCTTCCCTATCTTCTCTAAACACTATACCCATAAAGGGCATCACCAACTTCGCTAGCTACTAAAGTGACAAGTCAGTTGAAAAAGCGTTAAGTCAGCTGTGAAGGGGCGTCCCCAACCTTGCTAGCCACTAAAGTGGCAAGTCGGTTGTGAACTGCAATTCAGCAAGCCTTGCATACAAGCCGCCTTTTTTGCGTAGTTCTGTCGCATCACCTGTTTCTACAATCTGACCGTTTTCCATGACGACGATTTTATCGGCTTTTTGTACGGTGGCTAATCGGTGGGCAATAATGAGTGTGGTTCTGCCTTGCATGGCGGCATTAAGCCCTTCTTGCACCAGTATTTCTGATTCAGCATCTAGCGCGCTGGTGGCTTCGTCTAATAATAAAATAGGCGCATCTTTTAACATGGCGCGCGCAATGGCAATACGTTGCCTTTGCCCGCCTGATAAGCGTGTACCTCGTTCACCTAAGAAGGTATTGTAACCCTCAGGTAATTGCGGAATAAACTGTGCAACTTGGGCTGCTTCTGCTGCGGCGATAACGGCTTCATCGGTTGAATCTGGTTGCCCATAGCGGATATTTTCTAATACATTGGCAGAAAAAATAACGGGATCTTGCGGGACGATTGCAATCAAGCGGCGTAAATCATGCAAGCTGATGTCGCTAATGTTTTGACCATTAATGGCAATGCTGCCCGTTTGCGCATCGTAGAATCGTAACAATAGTTGAAAGATGGTCGTTTTGCCTGCACCTGATGGCCCAACCAAAGCGACGGTTTCACCTGCGTTAATATGCAAGTTTACGTTGTTTAATGCAGAGTTAAGTGGCCGCGATGGGTAGTGGAATTGCACATGGTTAAATTGAATGTCGGCTTGGGTTTCATTGACTAGTGGTAATGGGTTAGCTGCTTCAGTAATCGCTGTTTCAGTATGCAATAATTCGAGCAAACGCTCAGTGGCGCCAGCAGCACGCATAATGTCACCCCATACTTGCGCCATGGTACTAACACTACCGGCCACCATGGCGGCGTATAAGACAAATGAAGCCAGTTCGCCACCAGTCATCACGCCTTCACTCACTTGGCGCGC
>JAOQGK010038887.1:0-11318 GCA_027564095.1 Cellarinelloides crassus
ATGAACAGATCGAGAAGCACCTACACGATCTGAAGGTAGAGGCAAGCAAGACGCGGATGATGGTCGGCGGAATCGTGATGGCCCCGGGGGGCAGAGATGACTGAACGGACACGGCCTGAATGTCCACGGCACGGCAACACCTACATGCGTTGGGTGCAGGGCACCCACTGGGCATGCGGGCTCGAACTGTGCGATCACAACGATGGCGAAGGGTTAGTGATGGCTGACTATGAGCCGTCTGCTGCGGATATCGAACCGGCGGCACGCATGTGTACGACGCTTCTCGCACGACGCGTCCGAGACGGCGAAGCGATCGACAACCTGGCGAACACAGCTATAGCCATTGTCCTCTGGGCTGAGCTCCACTTCGCCGAGATGGACGCTAGGGGCAGTGATGACTGAACCAACCGAGGGGACTGCCGCTGATCCGTACAGCAAACGGCACCCTGATCGCGTGGCTATCAGGCGCCTCCGCGGATGGGTGACATCACTCGAATGTCTCACTGGTGATGAGATCGCAGCAGCGATCGACGCAGGTGAGATTCTAATGACGCCAAGGCTCGCGCCGTTCGAGGTGGACGATGTCCGCAGGGTCGTTGAACTCGCAGCGTGGGCGATCGGCTTGGGTGAACCAACCGAGACACTCCAAGACCTCTTCGTTCTCATCGCCCACGACCTCGACACTGGCGAGACATACAACGCAGCGGGAGGCCCACACACTCGCGAAACGATGGAGAAGTACGGCGACCAGATCGCAAGCATGGGCACCGACTACGGCAACATGGGTGTGCCTGTCTGGTTCCGCCTGACCCCGCTAGAGCCAGACGAGCTCGGAGCTGCGAAGGTGTACTCCCGTATCGATGGCCTCGTTCACGAATCAACTGAAGCAGACACGTGGCGGACGTTGTGTGGCGAGCAGCGTGCCGACATGACCGTTGTCGCGGCTGACCGTGAAGTGACGTGCCCCATCTGCCGAAAGGCCACGCGGTGAGCGCATGACCGATTACGTTGAGCTTTGGTGCAAGCGGTGCGGCAAGCCGTTCTGGACTGCCATTTGCATGCGATGCCGCCGTGGCTAGTATCGGTAAGCCTCGCACCCTCGATGACGGCACGATCCGGTATGACGCACGCATCCGCGTCCCCGGCGGCGAACTCAAAAAGTCGTTCCGAAAGAAAGGCGACGCCAACAGATGGCTCGCACAAATCGGAACCGACATGGCCCGCGACGAATACGTCGACCAACGACGCTCCCGCAAACCAGTCGAACACTGGGCCGCCCTGTGGCTCGAATCGAAACGCGGCAACAAACCATCATCGATCGCACGCAACAGGTCGACATATCAGAAACAGATCCTCCCCTACTTCAAAGGCAAACCCGTAGGCGACCTACGCCACGACGACATCGTCACATGGGTAGCCGAACTCGACGCCGCCGGACTCAAAAACTCGTCAATCAAAAAGGCTCGCGCCGCGATGGCCGGCGCGATGCGCATAGCAGTCCGATCCGGCGCGATCCGGGCGAACCCTGTTGACGACATCGCTATCCCTTCTGACGAACCGAAAGAAGCAGTGTTCCTCGACGCCGATCAGGTCGCCCGCCTGATCGAAGAATTGGAAGCCGGGCACACACCCGCTTACGGGTTGTGGTGCAGGCTGGTTGTGAACACCGGGATACGTCTCGGCGAATCGTTGGCTCTCACCACCGAAGACATCCGGTTCACTGCAGACACCGCCGAAATATCGGTCTCCAAAAGTGTGTCCGAGGTCGGGGGGGTGATCACGATTCAGACTCCGAAGACGTCACGGTCGGTGCGGCGCATCATTGTCACTGGCGTGCTGGTCGCCGACTTGGCAGTCCACGTGGCCGGTCTCGAGTCGGGCGCCTATCTGTGGTCAAACGGTCGGGGCGGTCCGGTGTCGAACGCGAATCTTCGTACACGCCATTTCAAACCTGCGGCTGAGCGTGCCGGGTTGCCGGCGGGCGCGACGCCTCATTGCCTCAGACACACAATGGCTTCACTTCTGATTGCTGCGGGGGCCCGCCCGGACGAGATCAAGAACCGTATGGGCCACTCCAAGATCACAACGACCTTCGACCAGTACGGGCACCTTTTCCCGGCACAAGGCGAAGAGACCGCAGGACTAATCACCGAAGCACTGGAGAACATATGACACAGACACTAGCGAGTTCGTATAAAGACCTTGGCCGTGTGTGGTTGCCTGAGTGGCAGTGCCGACAGTTCTACATGGCCGAATTCGACACCACCGATCCATCCATGCCCGAAGGATTCGAGGACTACACCGCCACGGTAGAGGACCTTTGTTTCCGAGCGGGCCACCGCGGGCGGGCGTTCGTCACCGTCGATGAGAAAGATGTCGCCGCTGGCATGTCGCAGCGTCGGCCCGGTGCGCACGTTGACGGCAAGTTCACAAAAGACCAACAGATTTGGGGGCACCCTGACCCAGTTTGGGCGCACTACTGCAATCGGCTACCAGTGGAACGGATGTCTGTGATCGTCGCTTCCGACGTCGCGGGCTGCACTGCATATCCTGGCGTGTTCTCTGGGTCGCCGAGCGAAACCGGAGATTGTGAGCACATGCGGTCACAGTTCTCCGAGGCCGTACCGCTGGAACCGCACTGCGGATACGTGCTGTCGCCGGACTGCGTCCACGAATCCAAGGTATTCGACACCGAAACACGGCGCACATTCCTACGGATAGCACTGGAGAACATATGACACACGACGATCTGCCCGGGATGGTCATCGAGTACATCGACATCGAGATAGGCGGCGACCCGTCAGGAGTAGCCGAACTGTTCGTGTGAGGTTGTTGGGGTTGTTTGTTCACAAGGCGGGTGTGTCGCCTTGACGCCGAACCTTACGGACACCGGCCAACCCCAACGATCTAATCCTTAGGCGGAACCGCTGGCCCACCCGACCGAGACGACCCGATCAGGCCGCCAGCTAGCAGAAACCAGAGCCCGTCGCCATCAACCACAGACAAACCGTTATCTCCGGTCTGTTCTAGAAGTACGTGCGCGGCGAGCAGCATCGCCGAGAAGACCAGAACAAATGTGTTCGATACAAATATCTCGGATAGCTCACGGGCCCGAGTTCGCCGTTTCGGTTTCTCATCTGACATTGGTGCAGTCATCGGACCGCCTCCCCTTTTTTAGGAACATACGACGGTTGCCTGACCGATCACTGACGCCATCGATAGAACAAAGATGCCGGTGCCTTTGATGACAACAAGCCCCAGTTCTGCTACTTCGAACCCTGTCGTCATGTTCGCCAGTTCGGTGCGGGTGTACACGGGCGGCATGTTGTCATCAGTGGTCGCGCCGTTCGGAGTCGCGAGGAGTGTGCCGGTGTTGGTGTGATGCGCGATGGCGACTGTGTGGATCACCTGGCCGATGCCGGAGAACACGCAACCGGCCGGGAGCGCTGGTGTGACGGGGACGATCTGGAAGCAGGCGGTCGTGTTGTTGTTGAACGATCCGACCTGCTCGAAGAAGCGTGACACGACGATGTCTGCAGTAGCGCCCGAGTTCCAACACGGCACCGGGTTGTTAACGGTCCAGTCGAGTACCCGGCCGACACCGTAGGACGCTTCGACTTCGGCGAGGACTGTGGCTTGTGCTGCTGCTGCGGCGTCGATCGCTGCGGTGATCTCGGTCGCGTCGATCGCAGCTACCGCGTCGGCTGCGTCTTGGGCGAGGGTCGCCGCGTCTGCCGCGGTGGTAGCCGCGGTATCTGCCGCTGTTTGTGCCGTAGTCGCGTCGGTGGCGGCACTGTCGGCTGTGGTCTGCGCCGCGGCCGCTTCGGTACTGGCAGCGTCCGCTGATGCTTGCGCGGCGTCAGCGGCAGCCTGAGCGGCCACTGTGACCAGTTCGAGAGCATCAACCGCGGCCTGCGCGGCGTCGGCGGCTACCTGCGCTGCGTCGGCTGATAGATCCGCGGCGGCAGCAGTCGAGCCAGCGGCGTCAGCGGTCGACTGCGCCGAGGTCGCGGCGACACCAGCGGCGTCAGCAGTCGATTGCGCCGCGTCGGCGGTGGTGCCAGCCGTGTCAGCAGATGCTTGCGCGGCGTCGGCGGCGGCCTGAGCCGCGAGAGTGTCAGCGGCGAGCGGACCCAATTCGGCAGCGGTCGTCTCGGCGACAAGTTGCGCCGCGTTGGCGTCAGCCTGCGCTTGTGCCGCAGCATCCGACGCGGTCTGCGCCGCGGTCGCGGCTTCGGTCGCGTCTTCGGTTGCCTTGTCAGCCTGGATCTGCGCGGCGGCCGCGGTGTCTTGTGCCTGGGTAGCTTTCACGTCGGCAGCGTCAGCGGTCTCCACCGCCAAAGCCGCGCCGGCTACAGCTTCGGCCGACTGAACGAGCGCCTCCGCGGCGTCAGCTATAGCAGACGCAGCGAGATCGCCCGCGGCGGCAGCGTCAACCTGGGCTTGGGTGGCGACAGTTTCGGCGGTCCCCGCGACCGTGACCGCAGTCTCAGCCTGCACCAGCGCAGTGTCAGCAGCCGACGACGCGAGCACCGCCAACTCGTTGGCCTCTGCGGCAGCGACTACAGCGAGCTCGGCGGCAAGGATCGCTTCCTCAGCGGTAGCGTCCGCCGCGATCGCGACAACCAACGCGTCCGCCGCGGCCTGCGACGCCTCCAATACCTCAGCCTGCAACGTCGCGATGTCGGTCTGGATATCGGAGATTTCTATGATGGCCGCGGTCGCATCAGCCACGTCAGATTGGGCGGCAGACGCGTCAGCTTGCGCGGCCTCAGCCGCGGCCTGCGCGGTCTCCGCTGCGGCCTGCGCTGCGGCAGCTTCAGATAGGGCTTGCTCTGCGGCCTCTAGTGCCTCAGCCGCGACCAAAGACGTTTCACCGAAAGCGGCCTGCGCTTCGTCAGCGGCAGTCTTAGCTTCCGCGGCAGCGGCGGCGGCCTGATCAGCGACGACCCTGGCCGCGTCGGCTGTCACCTGAGCGGTCAACGCGTCAGCCGACGACAACGTCGCGATCGTGCGAGCATCAACAGCGGTCGAATTCGCACCAGACACCGCGGCCTGCACCTCGGTCAACGCCTGGGTGACAGCGGTCAACGACTCAGTGAGTTGAACGATCGCCGTCGAGTTAGCCGCGACCTCGGCAGCGTCCAGAATCGGGAACGAAATACCGTCCACCAATGTCCTCGTCTCTGTCCCGAATCGTTCAACCGCAGCGACCCGCGCTTCGAGCGTGTTCGAGCCCGCTACAGCGACACCGATATCGGCCGATTCGACAGCGTCCGCAAGGGCTTGTAGGTCGCCGGTCACCGTCGCTAACTGTGCTTCAACGTCGGCGAGTCGGGCATCGATGTCATCGACCTGGACAGATTGGGCTTCGAAATCGGCGACGAAATCGGGCGGGATATCGGGCCCTGCCGCGACGCCGGGGAGAGCTTCGACAGTAGAGCGAGCTTCGGCGACCTCTTCTTGTGCTTGCTCTGCGACCTCGAGCGCTTCGACCGCTACCTCCTGAGCTTCTTGAGCGACAGCGAACTCGTTCCGATCGGCCTGAGTGTCAGCGATAGCGAACGCGCCGACAGACACCGCGGTCGCGACAGCGATAGCCGGACCGAGCGCCGCAGCTAACAGCTTCGGATCGAGGCCGGCGAGCTGATCGAGGAGCGAGTTCAAACGTTCCTTGATCTTGCGCCACATACGCATCGGCGCAGTCTTCGCGGTCTTCTTCTTCTTGCGTTCTTCGAGGTCGCCTTTCGTGACCACATCGCCAGCTTCGAATTTGCGCCTAGCCCGCGAAGCCTTAAACCGTGCGAACCCCGCGGGCACCATCGTCGCCGCGGCGAGCACAACAATGATCCCGACCAATATCGCGAGCGTCACCCATAAGACAACCTCGATTACGCCCACCATTTTACTAGCCTCCGACTTACGGTGTTTCGACCGCTGCTATCGCGGCCGCGGCAACACGGGCCGCTTCCGCTGCGGCATCATTGATCTCTGCGGACCGCGCCGCTGCTTCGGCGTCGCCCGCTGCAGAGTTCGCGACCAACTGCGAAGCGATAGCAGCCCGCCCCGCGGCGTCAGCGACAGCCCGAGCCGTCACAGTCTCCGCAGCGTCGGCCCCGAACTTGGCTGCTATGACGTCCACGGCGGCACGTAACGCCGCCGCCGACGAACGTGCAGTGTTTGCCTCTATCTGTTCACGGTCAGCGTCAGACCGCGCCTTAGCGGCCCACGCGGCGAACCCGGCGCCGTCATCGGTCTCAGCGACCGCGAGCTCGGAAGCTTCCACAGACCCCGCAGACACCACGACTGGTACGGCAGTCGCGGCCGGGAGCGGCGCTGCGTCAGTCGCGGCAGACGCGCAAGCCCCGGCCAACAACACCAACACACACGCCGCGACCCGCACCGGTTTACAGATTCTTTTTCATCAAATCGACAGTCTGCAACGCGCCCCTAAGCTGCGTTTCCAACCGGGTCGTCTGAGCTTTCATCGACGCCCACTTCACATCATCGGCAGCCGGCGGATCCGGCGTCGTCGGTGTGGTCACAGGCGGATCGGGTAGCGGTTTCGGGGGTTCACGTTTCGCCGCCGCGGCCTCGAACACGACCTGGTTCGGTTCTTTCCACACGCCATCCGACGCGACTTTCAACCCGACCTGAACGGCCTTGCAAAGACCGGTCGAAGCGGGACCGTAATCGCCGTCGTGCATCACAGCGTTCGCCGGACGGACACCCTTGTGGCCGGGTTTGATCAGCGGGTAACCCATAGCGGTCGCGGCTTGTTCTTGGAATTTGCCGACGTCGCCGCCGAGCATCCCTGGACACAGCGGACGGTGCACGCCTGGCCGTTCGGGCCACGCGACCGGACCGTCGAGCGGTGCTGGCATGCTGCGGCTAAACCACTCAAAATGCCACATCTCAAGTGCGGCCGGGTTCTTCAACGGCCACCCTATTCCGTAGGTCGGGAGGAGGTCGTGGCACGGCTTCCACTGGGCCCGAGTTTTAGCGCCAGCGATATCGACCGCGTAGCCCAAAGACGCGCCCCATGCCGGGTGTTGCGGCTGTTCCATATGGTTCGACCCGGCACGCTGCACGCCCTCAGAATCGGGGCCATGGGTCCGGTACGGATTGGCGACCATTGCGCAACGCTTCTGGCGTAGGCAGATGTCCTCATACAACTGGACTTGCTTCGCCTTCGTACGCACCCCGGAGTAGATGGAGAACTGTCCTTTGCCTGGCTCGGGTGAAGCCAGACCGCGGTGAGTGAGGTCGGTGAACAGTGCCGCTAGGCGCAGTCCGAAGATCGGATGCAGGCCAGTGATCCGCACACCCGGGCTGTGGAGGAACCCTTGCAGGTAAGTCCAATAATCGAACTTGCCTTTCATGACATCGGCCGGGTTCTTTGGAACGTCCATCACTGATCACCGCCCAACCCTTGAAGAATGCCTATGAAGTCGATCGGGTCGCCTGGTACATCTTCGGGTGGGGGTGCGTCTGTTGACCGCCCCCACCGCGGCGTCTCTTCGATCAACGGTTCCGGCGGTGGCGGTGCTGCGACCGGTGGCATGACCTCGGTCGCCTGGTCAAAGATCCTCGACCCTTCGGCGATACTCGGCGTGCGGGTGTCCTTGGTCCAATCGTCGGGCATGTCGACGCGCATCGGCGGTAACGGCCTCACCGATTCGGGTTGCGGCATCATCGCTGGTGCTAGCTGGTCATGTCCGGGGCCTGCGATCGCTCCCTGTCCGCGGATCCCGAACCCTGGAAGCATGTGGTCGTTCAGATTGCCGTGCTTCCACATCGCCTTATAGGCGCCGTACTGGATGACGAACGATGACACGGCGGTGTCGGAGAGTTGTTCCCATGTGAAGCCGGTGTCGTTCAACGCGACAGAGATCACTGCGAGCGCGACAGCAGCCAGCCCTCCCAGTGCGGCGCGGAGTTTGTTGTTTGGGTTGTCCTTGTGGACGAGCAGCGAGGTGAGCGGCGGGATGATCATCATCGAGATGAGCGGTTCCCAGCCGGACAGGTTCACCGAAGAAGACACAGACTGAATGAGTGCGAGCGTCGACATAGGTTGTTCACACCGAACGGACAATGACCTGCAGCGGTTTACATGATAGCCGCAATGTATCTAGCAGGTTGACATTGTGCTAATGTCAACGGTATGGAAACGAGTGACAAGTCTGTTCATGGTTGGCTCTGCAACTGCGGAAACGCAACTTCACTGTGGTGCTCAAGCGCTACGGCGAACAGCGTTGATGAGATTTACAGCAAGGGCGGGTCGCTGTTGTGTTCTAGATGCACGACGTCTCACCAGAAGGAGAACAAGTTCATACCAAGATGTGCCACCGAGGTACCGACATGACGGTGCGGACCGATGTCTGTGTCGTCAAAGTGAGGTTCGATATTCCGTTACCACACGGGTTTCGATACCACCGCAATCTGTTGATGTTTGCTCCAACCGGAGCGACCATTGCAGAAGTGTCCGAAGATCGGCGGACCATAACGGTCGAGATCAAGGTCGACCCGAATGTCGAGCTTCGACCTGAGTGGGGCCACTATGCAGACCCGGACGACCTCAGCGAAGGCAAAAACGAAACGGCATTCTAAGGACTTAGGCTCTGACGCGGTTTAAGACTGAGGCGATGTCGGTCTGGTCCCAGCGGGCGAACACTTGCCGAACAGCCGGGCCCGTACCGTCGAGCTCCACAGAGTCGAGGTTCGCTAGCACGCCCTCAGATCCGGGTAGCCCGGAGATGTGGTTGCGTCCCGGTACCAGCCACCGCCAGTCGACCCGGCGGGCATCAAGTTCGATGCCGTTCAGGATCACTTGCGGCCGCGACAGACGACCGTGCAACCGTTCGATCACCTGGTAGGCGGTTGTTTCGTCTGCGATTTCGGGGAATAACAGCAGCGGCGATTGTAGACGGCTGCCGTTCCGGTCGGCGTCTGCGAGGCCTTCCGGTGGCCACGTTATGACCTGATCGTTAGGGCCGTACTGCAACGCTAGTTCGTTGACTGTCGAATCGGAATCGATCGCGGGCGGGCCGCATCGTTGGCCGACTAGCCAGCGGGGATGGATTTGGGGGCCACCGTTTTCGTCGCCGTCTGCGCGGGTTTCGATGCCGCCTGAGTGTTCGCCGTAGACGAGGTGGACGCCTGCGAGTTTGTCGTGGAGTTGGAGCATCGTCTGATGTTTCGGCGCGGTGAAGGTGGCGGTGTCGCCGAGGACAGCGGAATCGATTTGGGGTGTCAGGAACGTCGGTTCGATCTGGTTAGCGACAGAGAACAGGTCGTCGCGCCATACCGCGACGGCGGGCGCGGTGACGTCGAGCTCGGTCGGGTGGTTCCGGCGGTTGAGTTGCGCGACCAGGCCGACGCCGCGGACTCTGACGCGGCCGCCTGTCAACGGTTCCGAACCGCGGTACAGGTACCGCATCAACAACGTCTCACCGAGGTGGTATTCGATGAGGTCGGACCACGCCACAAAGTCGTCTATACATGCGCACATGTCGACATCGATTTGTGTCGTCGCGATCCGCGACCGCAGGGCTTCGGCGCGCCACGTCGCACGGTCAGTGATATCGCATTGCCGTGACCGGTCGCGGGCCACTAGCCGGATTTGGATTGTTTCGCACAGCAACGCCACAGGCAGGCCTTACGGGGTGGAGACAGGGACAAGGTCAAGGGTGACATCTGCTGCGGCGACTTCGCCCGGCGGCGCGGCAACAATCAGATATGCCGTCTCATCTCCGCATATCGCCGGTTCGGACCAGAACTGTGTTGCGTCTACCCACCCGCCAGACAACGCGTCGAGTGTCCCCGTCGCGCATGAGACTCGTAGGCCGGCGGCGTTGTAGGTGACGGTCTGATCGGCGGCGAGTGCTTTGATCTTTGTCGTGGAATGGGTGCCGCAAAGGAACGTCGCCAACGTCGGCATTGTCGGCGGCGCCTGCGTACTAGGCCCAGACCATAGGAACACTTGCGGCTGCACGACCGCCGTGCCGACCGGGGCTTTCACTGACCACACCGGACGATATTTGCGCGACGGTGAGAGCCCGGCGGCCGACGCAACAAAGACGTCCATAGGGTCGGTCGAATCGATCCAACACGCGGCGGGGATTATGTCAGGGATAACCGCGGCGATGTCGCCACACGGTGCGGGGCATGCGTTGTCAGGCAAGGGTTGTTCGACTGGTGTTGACGCGGTCGCCGGGTCTGCGCTGTTCGCCACGCCATCAACCAACAAGATCGGGTAGCGGTCACCGGTCGTATCAAGCGGCCACTGGTAACCGATAGTCCAAGTGCCGTCAGTGACCAGGGTGCCGGTGCCTGTGTCGACGTGGAACGGTGCGACAGTCGGTATCACGCCGGGGCAACCGGGTTCCGATGTCGGCGAGCACGGCCCGAATTCGAACCGGGCCCGAGACAGTTCGTCAACGGTCGGATCTATCGGCATCGTCGCTGTGCCGTCCGCGGCGATCGTGATAGTGACACACGGTCCGGTCTCTATCGGCGCGATCGTGACAGTCGGGAAACAGTACGCGCCGATGGTGCCGCAAGGGTCGAGGTCTTGCACGCGGTGGTCGATCAGGTACAGAGCATTCGGGTTTGAGTCGAGACTTGCTAGGCCGATTTCGAAACCGGGGGCTGGCATGCCTTCGCCGCCGAACTCGGTACCGACAGGCACGGGCGAACAGCCCGTATACGGGGTCGGTGCCGCAAGTAGGTCCGCTTCGTTCACAAAAAGAGGCACTACCGGGTTTTGGTCTTGGTCCCACCATACGTAGTCGCCGCTAGGTGTGACGGTCAGATTCATTCCTGAGTAGTAGTTCGTGATGCCTGCGACCTTGTGAGTAAAGCCGTTGACCGGGTGCCAATGGTTGAGCGTGTCGACATCTTGCAAGGGTGGTGACACACTCCAATCGTGCCCGAGGTGGAAAAAGAAGCCGCCCGATGGCGCCAGAGTGCACTGCACGCCGATGCCCGGATAGTGTGTTATGCCCGGCAGCGCGAACGCTTCAATCGGAGTCGAATGCAATTCGGTTAGCACGCCGCCCGCTGACCATTCGGCAACAACAAGATCCTCGCGGGCACCAACAGGGACAAACTGCTTTTCGCCTCCGAACAGAATCAACATTCGATTGGTCACATGATCGTAGACAGGTATTGCTTCGCGTCCCCACGCTGCGAACGACGCAAGACCCGCAAGCGTTGACCCTTCCCAAAGTTCCATATTGTTACCTTCGAGACTTGTAGACCAGAGTTCATTGGTGCCATGATGAATCGCAGAGCCGTACGCGTTCGTCACCCCGGCA
>JAOQGK010039998.1:0-11285 GCA_027564095.1 Cellarinelloides crassus
ATGCTATGTATGAGCATGACTTGCATGTTCTGGTTGTGGCCAGTGGTCTCCCCAACATACAGCTTCGCAAGAGATGAGAGGTCTATTTTATTACCAAATTCAATACCCACCTCTTGGGTCGTAATAGAGACATTGGCTTTGCTAGCCACTTCCCAGTACTCATGAACTAGGAACCTCACCCCTCTATTATTGAACATTCCAATGTATTTTGGATGATCCCATTTCATCTATTTAACCATTGTTAGTTGCTGTTTTTCATGTGTGCAATTTGGTTTTAATACCAGTATTCGTCATTTTACTCTTATTTATTTATTTATCTGCTTTTATAACTGGTAATGGCACCATAATATGTACCTTTTGGTCATATTATTAACATTTGTTTTCGTTGGAGATTTTCCTAGTTTTCTACCAACCCAATATGAAATGTATCATAACGAAAAATATTCCTTTAATTTCATTTTTTAAAAACTAAAAAGCTAAGGTCAAAATATTAAAACGTATCGCTACTTTTTATTAGAAATAACTATATAAATATAATTACTTTAAGAGTACTCTACAAAAAAATCTTTCAAATTTATTTTGTTTACAAAATAAATCCATAACTCAGGATATATTCTATCGTGGAACGCCATACATCTAAATTTAAAATTATATACTTAAGAATTGTTTGTAAAAATATATAAAGTCGCCCTCTTCAACCCCGACACCCCACGATTAATTAAAATTAATCTCCCACTGGGTGCGAGATGGTCGCACATAAACTGAAATTTTCATACATTTTTTAGGGCAATTGCCCTTTAAATATTAAAATTAATTTTTTACAAACAAATCTTTCTTGAATAACTTTGTTATTCTTTAAAAATAAAAAAAGATATCAATTTCTGCTGTTACGAGAACGCGTCGGGACAGTAGGAATAATAAATTGTGTTCAGCGGAGTTCCTGACACAATTAGTAATTGAAAACTTTCTCATGTTACAATTCTTTGAGGAAGTTCATTGAAATCTTTTACAAATTTAAAATTATTTCGTACATTTTTTAAGATTATTCCCATTAACGTGGAACGCGATTCGTTAAAATGTTTCTTATAACATAGTTATAAGATATAAAAAACATATTTTTAACATTTATGCTCCTAAAATTGACCTTTTTCATTAAAAAGTATAGAATTTTCAGATAAAAATAGATCATTTTTGTTAAAATTTAATATATTTTTTACTAAAAATACTAAAAATAAAATTTATCTACAAAAGCATGAAATTTTGCTAAAAATTGATAAAAATTAGTAAAAATTGATAAAAATCTTGATTTTTTCAAAATTTTTGTAATTTTCATTAATTTTCTTAAAATTTACTAATTTTTCTAGTTTTTTCTATATTTTTGTATTTTTACTAAATAATATATTAGAGGGATTTACTAGTAATTACCTGAAAATCTACTTTTTTATAATTTTTTCGTTATTTTTGTTAAAATTTAACTTTTTTGTTAAAATTTAGTAAAAATTCATGTTTTTTGTCATTTTTTGTTAAAATTATCAAGAATTATCATAATTTATGTAAAACAGTGCAATAGTGCACTCTTTCTTTAAAAAGTTGCAATTCTAGCATCACGAAGCGACGGCGTGATGGCTAGATTGTATAAATTCGAGTTTAACAACGCCCGCTTTGTAACGAGAAGCCTAAATTTTTCTCACAAAACATTAATTTGACCATTAACAACTTTCTAATTTGTAAACTAAAACTAAAAACATTCGTAAAATAGTTAAAAACCCCCACCGAAAAGACGGCGGTGGGGGTTTAAACAGCGCGAGATAGAGCGGACTTTCTCTAACAAGCGTTATTTTTAAAAATTCTAAATTAAGAAATTACCCTTATATCCCTATGTAACCATTTTTCAACTTATTAAACTAATTGCGATGTAGCTATAAATAAAAAACGTAAAGGCATAGTAGATTAAATTTATTAAAATCAATTGAACTTGGTTCAAAAGTCTAACATTATCCTCATCATAAACATTAAAATACAAATCTAAATATTAAATACTATATTATTTTTGTTTAAAAATGAAATTTTTTAGCATTTTTGCTTAAAATTTCATTATAAAAACACTTTTTTCACTTAAAAATACATAATTTATTGACCTTTTTCCATTAAAAATGAGTAAAATACTAAAAATTAAATTTTTTACTAAAAATACTGTTTTCTTCGTATTTTTTCGTTATTTTTGCTATTTTTAGCATATTTCTTCATTTTTAAGATAAAATTCATGTATTTTATATGTATATTAGAAAAGTCATTTTTAGGCAAAAAAGCTCATTTTTGGAGGTTTATTTTTTGCTAAAAAACAGTCATTTCTTTGATCAAAAATTGATCATTTTTTAGATCATTTTTTTGATCAAAAATTGGTCATTTTTGGTCCAAAATGCCAAAAATCCGAAAACCTAAAACTGCCAAAATCGTCATTTTTTATCGACTTCCGTTTTCCAGCAAACTCCCTATGTAAATGTCATTTTTGCTGAAAAATTGGCAAAAAGAGCAAGGTAAACCCCTTCTTTTCGAAAAAAGGGGTGTTTTTGAAAATAGTTTGCAGGGATTTCCTACATAGAATCGTCTTTTTTCGGATTTCTTTCAAATTTACCTTTTTCTAACTTTTTTGGACCCCCGGATCGGGGGGTCCAAAAAAGGGTCATTTTTTTGAGTATTTTTTGACCTCTAAAAAAGATCGTTTTTTTACCTTCAAAATTGGTCATTTTTTGACCTCCAAGATTGATCGTTTTTTAGGTATTTTTAAATATTCATATTTAGTCGTTATTTTATGTATTTAGTTAAAAACATTTGTTTTTATCATATTTATATAATAAATGACTTATTTTATGAATATATAACTAAATTCGTTTAATTCATGTTATTTTGATGTTTTATATCATTTATATCAATATATCGTTTAATTATTAATAATTACACATTATTGCGTATATAATCTCTACTTTATAACGTTATTTCAATAGATTTTAATATAAAAACTAACGGGTAGCGTCTATCATACAAAAGTTTAATCAACTATACGGAAGCCGCGGTAGTTGATTACACCCCCCAGTTGGTGCGGACTTCCAACAACGGGGTCGTGTTTATGGATTTCATTATAGTTATATAGTATATAATCCTAACTTTTGTGTGTTAATATATAAAAGGCATTTAAATAGGTTACTAATTTTAATGTGCATGTGCACAGCTTTAAAAGTTATCGTCGACGTTACAGAGTACGTGGTAGTCGATGAATATCACCCAATTGTTGCGTAACTCCAACAGTTGGGGCATGAATTAATTTCTATGTAATAATAATCATGGGATATATTCATAACTTTAAAGCTTTTAAACTTGTAAAGCATTTAAATAGACTAATAATTTTAAAGTGCATGGGCACAGCTTTAAAAGTTATCGTCGACGTTACAGAGTACGTGGTAGTCGATGAATATCACCAAATTGTTGCGTAACTCCAACAGTTGGGGCATGAATTAATTTCTCTGGAACAATAATCATGAGATATATTCATAACTGTAAAGCTTTTAAACTTGTAAGGCATTAAAATAAGTAAAGTTTTCTAACGGGGAGCGGCTGGAAAGTTTAATCAGCGGACAGAAGCCGTGGGAGATGATTATTTTTCATCGTTGATACGGTTATTCTATCAACGATTCATATTTTAATACCCTGTTATAAAAATATTTTGACTAATTATGAACTTTCTCTAGTGTTTAAACAAATAGGAAATCAATTTATAAGGGCAATTGGAATTGCAAACCATAGTTTGCAACTTTAATCAACAATACGGAAGCCGCGGTAGTTGATTAAACCAATAGTCGTTGCGGACTTCCAACGGCTATTGCTCTAAATAGATTGGAAGGCAATAAATTAGTTTATTACCACACGCAATCTCTTTTAAAACAACACACAACGTGTGTGATTTAGAAAATTGAAAGGCATAGAGAGCAAGATCACGCAATTATAAAATCTGAAAGCATAGTTTGTTGGCGCGAGACGACAAAGCCTTTACGTGGAACGGCATAATGCTTTTCTGTTTTAGTTGCACGTCCATGCAACACTATATGTATATTTTATTAACTGTCGTTAGTTAATTAATAAAAGTAGCCATACATATATATATATTATATATATATATATATATATGGTTTGACTTTTTTTAATATACATATAGGTAACACCATTTTTGCGGTGTTATAAAAGTAAAAGAAGGTCGAACTTGGTTCGATTTTCTTTTACTTTGCTGTTGTTTTCATTAAATTTTAATTAAAATCAATGAAATTCTATTTGAACGCCCTTACTTTTATCAAAAAATTATATTTTCAATATGCTTTTGAACCCAAATGTTTATAAAATTGTTCTCACCTAATGGGGATTTTGAAAAAAATATACGATTTTCATTTGAGTGAGGACAAAAATGATCCATTTTTGATCCGATTTTCATTCAGATCAAGCCAAAATTTATCTACATTGAATCGATTTTACATTCAAAACAAGCCAAAATTATATATTCTTTATCCTATTTTTCATTCAGGACAAGCCAAAATGTTGAGCAAAACCTCTGGTTTTGCTGGAAATGATCCGAGTTTGCAGGGATTTCAATAGACGCCTATTCAAAATCCAGCAAACTCGTCTATTCTTGATTCGATTTTTCATTCAGAACAAGCCAAAATGGTTGAGCAAAACCTCTGGTTTTCAGTTGGCATAAGGCAAAAACGATCGATTTTCAGGTTGAGTAAGGCAAAAACGAGCTTTTTTTTGAAATAGTTTGCTGTAATTTGAATAGGCGACTATCCAAAAAGTCAAAAATGGACCCAAATTTGATAAAAACGGACTTTTTTGCATTCGTCCCGACGATTTGTCTCGATTTCAGTGGTCCCGGGTATGCCGAATCCTGTAAAATTTGTGAAAAAAACTCACAAAAAGTGGTTTCTTCGAGCATTCCAGTCAAAAAGGTCTTTTTTCCGAGCTTTTTGTAACATTTTGAAACAAAATTCTCAGCCAAAGTCCTATTGGGTCTCCTTGATATTTCATATAAAACACAGAAAAAAAACATAAAATTTCGTTTTTTGAGGGGTCGGCTCCTATGGAAAACACAGCAAACTCGGTGTTTTTGACCCCCCCTAAAAACGCTCACTTTTAAATTTTTTTTTTGTACTTTTCGTGTTTTTTTCGGAAAAAATGCTCGAAGGATACAGAAGAAATCGGTGTTTTTTCTATATGAAATTTTTTTTAAAAAATTTTGACCATTCTTCACAAGCAAACGGTTCTAAATCGATGTTTTTGCCACTTTTGCCGCGCTTTTTTTCGCCTCATAGTAAATCCCTGCAAACTCGGACGAAAAGTGAAAGGACCTCGGACGATTTTTTTTTACGAAAAAACGTGTTTTTTGACCAAAAAAACACGTTTTTAATGGACCTGGTGTGTTAGCAAAAATCGAAAAAAAAATTTCGATTTTTATCAAAAAAAGTGAAAAATCGACGTTTTTTTGGTCATTTTTGACCGTTTTTCCAGCAGCGTTTCCATAGGAAACCAAATTTTTCAAAAATTGTTACTTTTTGCGTTTTTTTAGCTAAAAAATGGTCATTTTTAGGGTCTTTTTAGGCCCTTTTTTGGGTATTTTTCATTTTTTTTCAAAAAAATTAACTGGCATTTTCCATAGGCAGTCAAAAAAAGACCTATTTTTTGGTGTTTTTTTATAAAATCATTTTTTTTTTGTTTTTTTTTCGAAAAAATGACGAAAAAACATCGTTTTTTGGCCTTTTTCGGGACCATTTTTGGCCTTTTTTGTGCCTCTATCCAACGATACCGGTTTTTTGTCTGTTTTTTTCACGTTTTTTTACTTTTTTTTAAAAAAAGGTCATTTTTTTGCGTTTTTAGGCCCTTTTTGGCCCTTTTTTGGGGTCTTTTTTGGGCCATTTTTCAAATTTTGCGTCAAGCCCTGCGCCTGTAACTCGTTTTTTTCCGATTTTTTTAGAATTTTTTTCAAAAAAACAGCAAAAAACGCTGTTTTTTTGCGTTTTTTTCACTTTTTTTTATCATTTTGACTAAAGTCCCTATAGGAATTTGGGGTCGATTTTTGGTCAAAAATGACGAAAAATCGTCATTTTTGGCCCTTTTTGGCACTTTTTACCGAAAAAGTCGCTATTTTGGGGGCCTACTTTTAGGGCCTTTTGGGAAAATCGCTAGGCCAGCGGTGCTATAACTTTTTGGACCCTTTTTTTAGGGTCGTTTTTAGCGAAAAATCGACTTTTTTCGCTTTTTTTCGTGTTTTTTCGTGTTTTTTCGGTTTTTTTCGAAAAAAAAGCTAATTTTCTCCTGTGTTTCAGCAAACTCCATTTTTGCCAAAAATGACCAAAAATCGTCAAAAATGGTCATTTTTAGGGCTTTTTTGGCCCTAAAATGCCCCTTTTTGACCCCTAAAATTGCTACATTAGGCTATAGCTTTTTTTTTCACGATTTTAGGCCTAAAAATGACCATTTTTGGCCTTTTTTGACCAAAAAACGTCATTTTTGGCCAAAAATGGCCATTTTGGGCCATTTTTTGGAAAATCAAAAATTCCGATTTTTGACGATTTTTGACGATTTTTGACGATTTTTGGCAAAAAGGGGTCAAAAACCCCGAGTTTGCAGGGATTTCAATAGACGCCTATTCAAAATCCAGCAAACTCGGGGTCAAAAACCCCGAGTTTGCAGGGATTTCAATAGACGCCTATTCAAAATCCAGCAAACTCGTCTATTTTTGATCCGATTTCCATTCAGAACAAGCCAAAATGGCCTATTTTTGGACCCCCCCTCGAAAGTGCCGTTTTTCACCAAATCGTGTACCTCCGGCGGTGGAGATTTCAAAAAGGGGGTCAAAAAGGGTCAAAAATGGTCAAAAATAGGCCAAAAAGGGTCATTTTTGGCCATTTTGGCCATCCGGGGGGTAAAAAAGTGGCGAAAACGTATTTTCCGTATAATTTGCAAAAATCGCGATTTTCCTATTGAGAATCCAGCAAACTATTTCGAAAAATCGACCTTTCATATGAATACCTTGCTTTTCAACACGAATTTGTCGGGATTTTCGGGTTTTTTGGGGGGGTCAAAAACACCGAGTTTGCAGGGATTTCAATAGAAACTGGCAAAAAAAGGGGTCCAAAAATGGTCGATTTTTGGCTATTTTTTTCTATTTTTTCTCATCCGGGGGGGGGTCAAAATGGCCCAAAATGGTCAAAATGGTCAAAATGGGCAAAAATGGGGGTCAAAACCCCGAGTTTGCAGGGATTTCAATAGAAATGGGCCAAAATGACCCAAAATGACCAAAATGGTTGAGCAAAACCTCTGTTTTTCATAGCCCTGTGGGGGGCAAAATCCCGAGTTTGCAGGGATTTCAATAGAAATGGGCCAAAATGACCCAAAATGGCCAAAATGGTTGAGCAAAACCTCTGTTTTTCATAGCCCTGCGGGGGGCAAAACCCCGAGTTTGCAGGGATTTCAATAGAGATGGGCCAAAATGACCCAAAATGGTCTATTTTGGACCGATTTTTCATTCAGAACAAGCCAAAAAAAGAGGGGGTCAAAAAACCGACCCTTTTTGGATCGACTTTTCATTCAGACGCCGCCAAAAAGGGGGGTCAAAAATATCATTTAAACGAATAAGTTTTATTTTGAGAGCTTTTTTAACCTCCTTTGAATGGCCGTGGCCATCCAAAATGGGGGTCGAAAAAGCTCTTGTGAGAACGAAGTTTAATTTAAACGGACTTTTTCATCTTACTTTTTAGAAAGACTTTTTTAAAAATAGGGCCAAAAAAGCCCTCACTCAAATGGATTTTAATATTTTATCATCGATTTTTGGTATAATATGTTCAAATAATCATTCGCGAAGCGGTTGTGGGCTTGTTTATTTTAAAAGTATAGATTTTAAAATGCTTTCGTGGAGTGGCGATATACCCCTCCATCAAATCACGTTTAGAACTGAAGTGATTAAAAAGATTCGACGTCTCGGCGAATCTTTTTGCGATCGTATCGATCGCTTTGAGACTTTACGAAGTCTCAAAAAAAGTTTTACACAAATTCCGGTGTAAAACGTCTCCTGGGTCTCACGGTATTTTGAGACAGCAGTCGTCATCCAACGGCATAGCTCACGTCGTTCGAGCACTAGCTGTAAGGAGACTTACAACTACCTTCAGTAGTTTTTATAGAAAGACAATTGTTAACTTTATAGATTTACGTTCATTTACATATTGAAACGATGAGTTTCAATACAATCCTTGTGATTGTTCCGTGGCCCGAACGGGGCTTCTTTTGGAGTTTCCCAGCGTCAATGGTAGCACTTCCGTGAAGTGCTCCTTTTAGCAGCCGAAAGTTCAAAAAAGATCAGTAAGGGTCAGCCGTCAATACTATTTCGTATTCATTTTCATATTAAATTACTAAACGATAGAACAATAAAAATTCTGGGAGCCGATAGTCGAGCAGATTTTTTTGTGGCATCTGGCGGAATCTACACCGTAAAACCGGGGAACTGTTTTGTTTGACACGACGAGAGAAAAACGTCGGAGCTGTTTTTAGCGATTATGGACGTTTGGAATACTAGGAGTGAAGAGCATAGCGAAACACCCCGGTGCAAAGTTCCAGTCTAGTGTTCAAGCATACTGTTGGACACGCATCAACAATAAATTACATCCAAAACACCAACAACCATTCCGCCTACGCTATTACAGAGAGAGATTATTCTCTGTTTTTGCTTCCAACACCTGTTTCGACAGGTTCAGATTCATATTGAATCACCTGTCGAAGTGCAGGGGTGCAGAAGACCGAAGGAAGGAGATGTACTTGAGATGTGTTTGACAAGTTTATTTTTTTACGAGACCGGTATGCGAAGCATATCGTAATGGTATAACACATTACGAAACCTGGACGAGTATATAATAAACTTTGTTGCGTTCCGCTACAAAACACGAGCATTACGTCCTGCAATCCATCGAAATAGGAGTGTTAACAACGCTCTGAAGCCAGTGGGAACGATTCAGACGACTTGTAACAACTCAATATTTAGGGGCCAAGGTTCGTTTGGGGTCGATTTTTTTTTATGAGGAGTATGCGTAAGCATGGACGAATACATAAATAATCGCTACGCAAACAGATATTTAAAAAGAGGGGCCACCCTCGCTCTCTGTAGAAATGGTAAAACTTCAATATATCCCTCCCTGCGCCTGTAAATGACTTCTATAAAAGGCAGTTTCTTCAAAATCTTAAAATTAATAGTTTCATTGATTTTCAATAAAAAATGCATTCGTAGCATGAAGTACACGCATGCATAACGAATATGAAAAAGGGTTGCCGTGCTTTCCACCCATTTTCAATACTGTTTACAACTAAAAATTATTTAAAAAATAAAATTTTTATGTTAATTTATAAAATTAACTGTATAAACAGTATGCAGCATTTGTTTTTAATTGAAAATTCAATGTTTAACCATTGAGTCTCTTGTAAAATAAAAGATTTATTCTTCTAGTAACACTAAATTAATAACTTTTAGTTTATTTATAAAGTAAAAAGTGTAATTGTATTGAAAATAAAATAAAATATGGTCGTCGCAAAAAGTAAAACGTTTGCGTTTCGACCTTTAAAAAGGTTTGACGTACTTTCTCACCTTTTTAAATATTATTTACTTTGTAAATAATTACATATTTATATTTATATACAATCAAATACTATTGATTATCATTATATTTAAAAATTAAAGGTTTTATAACTATTTTAGATACAAATATATAGCTATTAACTTAAAAAATATACTTTTACTATAATAAAATTAAAATATGAGCGTCGCAAAAAGTACAACGTTTGCGTTTCGCTGTTTAAAAAGGGTTTGACGTACTTTCGGCACCCTTTTAAACATTATTTACTACGTAAATAATTTCATATTTATATTTATTAGTAAAAATATTATTAACTTAAAGCTATTTCTATTATTTTATATATAAATTAATAGTTTTTAGCTTACTTATAGATTAAAAATATACTTATCTTTAAGATTTAAAGGTTTTATAATTACTTATAACCTAAAAATATTACTTTACTTCAATTAAAATAAAAATGTGGCCGTCGCAAAAAGTACAACGTTTGCGTTTCGACCTTTAAAAAGGTTTGACGTACTTTCTAACCTTTTTTAAATATTATTTACTTCGTAAATAATTGCACATTTATATTTATTTAAAGTAAAATATAAGTAATTGTATATATAAATAGTATAAAATATGTTTATTAAATTAAAAATATAAGTAATTATATCTATAAATAGTATAAAATATGTTTATTAAACTAAAAATATAAATAATTATATCTATAAATAGTATAAAATACGTTTATTAAAATACAAATAAAGAATTTAACTTAAAATAAAGTAAAATATGTCCGCTGCAAAAAGTACAACGTTTGCAATCACGGTTTAAAATGTGTTGACGTACTTTCAACAACATTTTAAAATTATTTACTTTGTAAATAATTACATATTTATGTTTATTCATAGTTAATTATTCATTATTTATATAATTTTATTAAAAAATATAGTTATAAATTACATTTTAAGTAACTTTTTATTACTTTTTATTAAAAAATTTAACTTTTTATATTAAAAATTATTAAAAATACACTTTTTAATTACTTTTTTATTAAAAATAATTGACTTTTTGGTCAATTTTAACAAAAATTTACTTTTTTTACTAAAAAATGTATTTTTTAACAATTTTTATAAAAATTTATAAATTTATACGAATTTTGTATTTTTTATCACAAAAATTAAGAAAATTACGAATTTATGTCAAAATAAATGAAAAATTAAGAAAAATTAACTTTTTTTAAAAAAATATCGAAAAAATATGGTTTTTTAAGCTTTTCCCTTAAATCCTTATAGTAAATTTATCTAAAAATAAATGATTTTTTCTCATTTTTAGGTGAAATTTGCAAATTTTTGAGATTTTTACTGTTTTTTAAAAAAAATTTAAAAAAATGTAAAAAAATCATAAATTTTGAGTTTTTTCTCAAAATTTTGTCATTTTTTAACTTTTTTTGATAATTTTGATATTTTTTGTAAAAATTATCTTTTTTCAAGATTTTTGCAATTTTTTATTCATTTTTTACTAATTTTATGTAAATAATTACTAATTTTGTGATAATAATATTTAAAATATACGTTACATCTATCAAAGATACGCGATAGCTGCGGATATCGATATATTTATATAGCGATTTTGACGAATCGAGTG
>JAOQGK010041109.1:0-11160 GCA_027564095.1 Cellarinelloides crassus
AAGCAACCGCGACCTTCTGGTCAGACGTTCGCGGCGGTGACAAAGACCCTGCCGTCTTATCGATTCAGCCTGTTCGCCTTGCCACTACCCTCAAGGCAGCACAAGAGGCTGGAACTGATCTTGTGATCATTGATGGCGCGGCAGTATCGAAAGAGGTGGCCTTTGCAGCGGCGGAAGCTGCGGATTTTGCACTCGTGCCATTTATGGCGACTGTGTTCGACATCAATTCGGTACAAAAGACCGTTGAAACTATCAAACAGGTAGGAACGCCTTACGCTCTTGTTCTTACTTTTGTTCCGCCAGCAGGGAAGGAAACGGAAGAAGCTAAATCCATCGCTCAAGAGTTAGGCTCTAACTTTTGTCCCGTCCTTATTGGTAATCGCAAAGCATATTACCGAGCGCAGGGGACAGGGAGCGCAGTGCAAGAATACGAGCCAAACGGACAGGCAGCGCAGGAAATTAGAAATCTATACAAGTATACTTGTATACAAGTAGGCAAGTATACAAAAGAGGGTGAAAATGTCAAAAAACTCGCTTAAAGCCGCCATAACAGGCAATCTTGAAAAGCAGGAAGATGAAAAATCTGCCAGAATAATTACACCAATTACCAAGAAAGCAGTGAAATCAAATGCCAATCCGGGGCGGAGCAATACCGTTTTGATTGGCGGCCACTTTTCCCCATCGGTTAGAAAACAGCTTAAATTGATTATGGCTGAGGATGATACAACCGCACAGGCTTTGCTTGAAGAAGCATTAAATATGCTTTTCATCAAAAAAGGTAAGGCGAAGATTGCCGACCTTTAGAGGAGGGGGGGCAATAGGCATTCGCGAGATTTTCCATTCTCTATAACAAGCCCCCCAATATGTTATAGCGGGCAGTTTTGAAAAGTGAAGAATTGGGGCAGCAAGCGAGATACAGGGTATTTTTGCCCCCATAATCTGACAAAACCCCAATATTTTGCGGTTTCACACACTGCCAATTTCCCCCAATCCTTCACTTTTCAGAGTATGACGATATGGTTTTCTGTTTGAAAACAATGCTTTATTATTGGTTTTTGCTTGTTATTAAGGTTCCCCCAATTCTTCACTTTTCGATTTTTTAAAAATGAATGTGGGTAGAATGAAAATTCATATTTGATTTTTTCACTTTTCCTGTAAACATAAAACTATGAATGCTGAAACCTCAGTAATAGAAGAATCATCCCCGCAAGTCCGTTCTATCGATGTAATGCCGCGCGGCATTAATGACGCGGTAAAACCGGCAGAATTAATACAAATTACCGGTCACCAGAATCTTTCTCTCGAAGCGCGACGTATGATTACGCTACTTTACCGTTACGCTAATATGCAAGGCATTGAAGCGGGTAAAGACTATCAAGTTGAAATGGATTTGCTCAAACCTTCAAGCCATAAGGGTTATGAGCGCGTCGAAGAGGGCATTAAGGCTCTAATGAGTACCGTCGTCACTGTAAAGAAAGCTGATGGCGGCAAACGCCTAGTACAGCTATTAGGCGGCACCGACATGGACGATCCCAGCAGACCGCGCGGAATGCTCACATACAGCTTTGATAAACGCTTGATTTCTATTCTTGAGGATTCCGTTATCTGGGGACGTATTGAACTTACAGTTCTTATGTCTTTTTCCACGAAATACGCCGTTTCTCTGTATGAAAATATCGCGCAACTTGTTGGCCTAAAGTTCATTCAGGACAAAGAATATAGTCTTGAAGAATTTCGGGGTATTTTGGGAATTCCAGCGGAAAAATATCCGCGTTTCGGTGAGTTGAACAAGCATGTTATTAAACCCGCCGTTGAGGAAATAAATGCTCTTGCTTCGTTCACCATCGGCATTGTTCCAATAAAAGAGGCTCGCAAGGTCACTAAAATTAGAGTTATGTGGTTTGCAAAAGATGAAAGCGCAATCCGAGAGGCTTACGACGAATTAGGCCGTACCAAAGTTGGTCGCAGAGCACGTATCCACGGTAGGGCGGATACTGTGATTGATCCTATGCCATCAATGAAAGGCCACCAGCACGCCGAGGAATATCAACGGAAGGCTGATAAGTTTCGAAAGAAGCTCCACAGCCAGCATAATTAATTCCCCCAATCCTTCACTTTAAGCCCCCCAATTCCTCACTTTATTCCCCCAATTCCTCACCGTTCGACCCCAATCCTTCACTTTTCGCGGCCTATCTTATTGAAAATAAAAAGCAAATCGGCTTAGAATCTTGAATCATAGAATAAGTAGAATCTACAGACCTCACTATTTTCACTGTGAATAACAGAAAATTTTAAAAGCTTGCCCTGCGGGCAGCGCCTAAAAGGAATCCGGCAAAAAGCCGGATACTCTAAAAGAATATGGCTTTTTACGTGCGGGAAGACCCGCACAGCCATATACTCACTATTTAAAATCGATATTTGAAACATCCTGCCTAGAATTTCTTAAACCGTTTAAACTGATAAACCTCAAGACTGCTTTGCAGGGGTGCAAATGTAAATTTTCGAGCGTCATTCTTTGACATTGACGCTAGTTGATAGTGATTTTTGTGTCTCACATCGAGCGTACAGCCCGTTGCTCTTGGTCTTCGTTACACTGCGACCACGTGCAACTACATTCCCAGTGTGGACAGATCAGGAATTTTATCATTACGGCCTATCTGTCATGACATCCTTTCGGCAGAATTAAGGGGCGGGGTACATTGCCCCGTCTGGATGTTGAAACCCAGTTACTAACGGCGGTCATTTATGGCCGGATTATGCGTGAATAAAGCCTTACGGCTGAATAGCGCATTCGCATCGTTAGTGCGGTTTCAACAGTCCGGCCACCATTTGTTGGAGTAAGTAATAATGACAAACGATCTTGACCCGCCGCCAGTATCGGCGAAATTTGAAGAGATATTATTAATGATGGATGCAATGACCGAAAAGGAAGTTATCGAATTTGCATCAAATGTTAATTTGCACATTGCCACGCGTTTCAACGATACAAGGTAGAGTAGGTAAATTGGAAAAGTACATACTTTGATTTTTGCAGAATGATAACATACTGTTTTTAATCAATTCATGTGAACCAGCTCGAACGCCCGGAGCGGGTTTAGATAATAAAAAAAGGGTTTGCTCAAGCCCACCAATAAGCAGGGGATATTCCCAACTTCACGCCTCTTTCGACGTTTATCATCGGCGCCATAGAACCGTGCCTACAACCCCGCAAGGGGGTGTTCCGGCAGAACCATATAGAGCCGTTGAACACTCAAGCGAAAGCGGCTCCGAGAAGCAGGGAATTTAAACCGCCGAAGATCTAAAAATGGATTTCCGCCAAAAAAGCGGGGATCCATTTTTTTACTGTGAAATACAAAAAAACTGTTCAAGATCTTGAGTACCTTTTTTAATATTGGCAGAAAACAAATGATTTCCGGCCATCCTCACCGTTAGGTGCTGTCCCTTGGGGGAGAGACAAAGAGGGGGGTTTTTCTTTGAAACATTCTAGGAATATGTGCTTATTGTAGAACGGTATCATATATGATACTCTTGATTCTGATGATAACAATTGAAGTTTATGAAACAGCCGAGGGTGAACGACCATTTGAAAAATGGTTTGCAGGTGTTGACCGTCACGCACGAAAGCGAATTTTAACCGCATTCGGCAAGCTGGAAGATGGAAACACAGGGAGCCTTAAATCAGTTGGTGGGGGTGTTTCTGAAATTAAAATATCTTTTGGATCAGGCTATCGCGTTTATCTTGGTAGAGAAGGCGACAAGCTGGTTATTTTACTCCATGGCGGCACGAAAAAACGCCAGAGTACAGACATCGCCAAAGCAAAGCAGCTATGGCGCGACTATCAGGTAGAAAAGCAACATTGAAAAGGAGAAGATCATGCCAACAGTACCATTTAAAGACAGCCTAAGAGCCATTGCAGATCGTGACCCTGATTTTGCCAATGAGCTTTTGGAAGATGCTATCAACGCTCTATTTTCAGGGGATGCAGACGAGGGGCGTTTGCTCTTGCGCAATTATGTTCATGCAACAATCGGGTTTCCCGAATTGGCGAGGCGAACAGGCAAAGCCGATAAAAACCTCATGCGTTCATTGAGTGCAAAGGGGAATCCGTCAGCTTCAAACCTGTTTGAAATTATTCAGGTATGCATGGAGCAAGAGGGCGTATCACTTGCAGCGAATATTACCGCCAAAGTCGATTCAGAACTCACGCTATAATTTATCTCTAAACATCTTTGAACGTCAGTGCACTGATGATATGCTATACATATGACTGATAAAACTGGCTGAGGTGATAATTAGCTGTATGGAAAGCAAGACAATCAAAATCACGTATCCAAATCACGCGGCGATAGGCGAGAATGTGAGCATTGATGTTCCAGCTAAAATGCTTCCGGCATTAATCGAAGATCAGGCCGTTGAGCAGATGGCACCAGATCATTACCTTTTCACCAAGAAGGGGCTGGATCGAATTCAAGAGGCAGAATACCCCGATTGGGATATGTCCTTGATGTTGAAGAAACCAAGGTGATAATAGCGGGTAAACTAAGGACGATTTAACAGTATTGGTAATAGTGTTAATTCCATGGTGGGCATTTTCAGATCCCAATCCCCCTTTTGGGAATAATGTATTTAGCGTTTTAATAAGAACAGAAAAACCCTATATGTATAATATACATGAGGGTTCTATTATCGATATAATTTCAAGTTGGCTTATTGGACTGATCGCGGATCGAACGGGCGCAGGCTTGTCTGCGATGACAAAAAGCATTGTGCTTGAACGTCAAAAACTCGGTAGCTACCAAAATGAACATATCGAACGAGCGGTACGCCGTGCAGCGCTCCGGGCGGCAAAGCTGTGTCTTGAAGTCACTATAGAAAATGTTGGTGGCGTAGAGAATTTGGTGTTACCGCCTCCTGACGGCCAGTACCCCGCTGAATGGGCTTCCGGTCAGAAAACGTTTTACCCTGCAGAACTGGCCATAAAGAAAATCGACAATGAAATACTGCAGCTTTATAGCACCACAACAGATGGAGCAATTGCTACCCACTTTGAACCATGGCGCAATATCGTAGGTGATACACTGGACGGTCTGGGAAATATGGCTGAAAGCGATGCCATAATTTCAGTTTCGAACGCAATGTACAGGGAAACACTCACTCTTTGTGAATGGGACACTGATGTAGCCGAACTTAAAGCGGTTTTTGATGATCTGGAAAAAGGTTTCCTGTTCTTTCTGAAGGAAGCCATTCATCGCGAAATCAAAGACCCGGAACATAGTGAATTTGGGACAATCTACGATACGATTGTGCTTCATGAAGTTCAGCGTGACATATCGGATGTACTCAAACACCAGATTGATTTTGGATCTGCCGTTAAAACCATGGACGGCAAGCAGGATGTAGGGTTCAGGAATCTAAGTGAGAAGTTAGGTGTGTTAATGGCTGCACAAGCGGCGGGGGTTGATCCATCAGAACGTGGTCTTTTGCTGTCTGACCTTCAGGAACTCGCCGAAAAGTTTGGTGAAACTGAAAAGACCACAAAGGCCGGACTGACGGATTTCCTTGAGCATAAGGCACAAGAATACAGGCTCTTTGCAAAACAGATAGACGCCATAGATGACCGGGTTGCCGGGCTGGGTAACTTGAAAGCCGCCGCTCGCAATGCCGCAGACAACCTTGATTTTGATGAAGTTGAAACTTTGTTGGACCGTGTCGATGAAGTTGAAACCGAGCTTGTAGCCGAAACAAAAGAACTGCGGGCGAACAATGCTCTTCTTCGCGGCAGGGTTTCTGACGCATTTAAACACTTTTCAGCAGCAGCAAATGCTTTTGCGAATATTGACGAAACTGTGACTGCAAGCCGCCAACATGAATACGGAACTTTGCTATATGCACATGGCTTGCGATATGGCCGCGGCCTAGAACTCGCTTGCAAAATGCTCGGCGCGGCCTTGCGGGTTAGAACCGAGCAGGCTCATCCGGTTCAATGGGCTGCGACGCAGAACAATCTTGCCAATGCCCTGCAAAGCCAAGGGGATCGAACGGGGGGTGAGGCAGGCAATCAGCTGCTGGCTGATGCGGTTACGGCTTATGGCGCGGCCTTGCGGGTTTGCACCGAGCAGGATCATCCGGTTCAATGGGCGATGACGCAGAACAATCTTGCGGAGGTAAACTTAGCAATTGCAGACAACCAAAGCTGCAAAAACCCTGTGACTTTTTTAAATTCGGCGCTTAAACAGATTGAAGCGGCACTTACAATTTTCAAGCCGGATACAATGGCTTTCTATCATGATCCTGCAAACGGGCTTCGCGAAAAAATCTTGGCGCGGTTGGGTAAGGCTGGATAAGCGTGATTTAACACTATCACCGATAGTGTTAAACTTTGGAGTGGACTTCTATTTTGAAAATAAATCTGAATGGGTGCCTGTACGTTCAAAAATAATTTCTTTGTTTTCTTCATCTATTTTATAAATCAGTAACCAGTCAGGTTCGATATGGCATTCTCTTCGACGTGCATAATTACCAATTAAAATATGATCTTTATTTTTTACGGGTAATATTTCCCCTGTTGCTAAAATAGACATTACCTCTTTTATTCTAGATAGGTCCTTGCCTCGTTTCGATGATTTTTTGAGGTCTTTATTAAATCTATTTGTTGTAACTGGTTTGTACATTTACACCTGTGATTCATTGAAAATATCATCAACGCTATCATGACGCGTCAGATTTTTATTTGTATCAGTGTCCTTAAAAGTTTGCAGTGTTTCTGCATTAGGAATGCTTGGTTTAAAAGGGAGTTCTCCAAACATGGCTATGTGATGCATAAGCATGTTAACGGCATCCGTGGGCTTGATACCGATCTGATTTAGAACGCTATAGGCCTTGTGTTTTATGTCAGAATCTATTCTGTAATTTGCTTGCTCTTTTTGCATCGTGAATACTCCTTATATGTACATTGTATAGCATTTTCTATACAAATACAATTACATGTTTTCGCTGTAAAGTTTAACACTTCTCTAGTAAAGTGTTAAATATGAGTGAAATGTCCCTTTACGATACCGCAGGAAACCGCCTTTATCTGAATGCAGAAGAACGCGCAGCATTTCTTGCCTGCGCTCGTAAAAGACACGCCAGAGATCGCACACTTTGCGAAACCCTGCATTTCACGGGTTGTCGGCCTTCGGAGCTGATCGAGATTACACCCGCACGGATTGATCTATCAGGCAGCACGGTAACGCTGCGAACACTTAAGAAGCGAAAAGATGAAAACGGACGGCCTAGGATCGTTTATAGAGCCGTTCCAGTGCCGCCGGACTACATTGACACCCTCAACACCGCCCACGGCATCAGGGAAGCCCAGAAGTCGCGGAAACGGGCAAATGTGCCGATATGGTCACTAACACGGGTGCGGGTCTGGCAAATAAGCAAATCTGTTATGATTGAGGCCGGAATCCCAGACACGCCGCACCGCACTGTGAAGGGCTTGCGTCATGCTTACGGGATCAATGCCATAGCAAATGGCATCCCTTTAAACATGCTTCAAAAATGGATGGGGCATGCAGACATGAAAACAACCGCGATCTATGCGAATGCCATTGGTGCGGAAGAACAGGCGATTGCCGCGAGAATGTGGAAGTGAGCTTATATTGTACCCTTATAGATTAAACTCACGACAGCCACAGCAACCAGTGATGATATGCCGATCAAGAAGTTTAGGATTATACTTTGTATCCAAGCGCCTGTGACTTTATGAATGATCCAGTGCACTAAATATGTAATGATACAAATTGGTAGTAGAGTGGTGAGGAAGAACAAGAATATTTGAATATTAGTTGAATCGTTAATATCTGAATCGTTCGACTTGAGGAGACCGCCTATAGTACTTAATATACCAGCGTACAATACAAAAGTCAGAGCCAGTGAAAGCAGGAAATAGACGACATATTCAATGCGTTTTTTTTGGGCAAGGGTTTGGATAACGATAGATATATAAGACATTCCCACAGACATAGTGAAAAATACAATAGTGTATAGTACAGTGATATTCGAACCGTTGTTCAAGGGAATTTTTTTAGTACTTAGGGATACCATAGATATGAAAACATATATGAAAAAAAACATTGTTATGCATATTACAAAAATGGATCCGGCCTCTGCAGCGTTCTTCACGCAAAGCCTCCAAGCCGAGACATGGAAGCCTATCCTCCTTTTCGGCGTAGGGTGAATACTGTTTGAGATAAAGCGTAGTATTAGTCTTTTCGGAGAGTTGTAAAAAGAAGATAATTTTTCAAGTTCGTTTCTTTTTTCAATCTTTTTAAGCACATCAAATATGGCATCCCCAGCCAAGCGAGATGAAAAGTGATCGGCGTTTAATTCTCTGTTGTGTAGTATTTCTCTGTAAAAATACGCCAACGGAAGGAATATAGACACAAGTGCTATCAGAAAATAAGCTTGTTCCTTAGTTGCGATACTTACGACATCATTCTTGTAGTCTCTAATTAGCGAACCAACAATAACGATGCATATCTGAATTAACATCGAGAAAAACATTACCGTTGTTAACTGGAACAGTTTGGCATCGTTGTAATATAAATGTGCATATTCGTGGCACAAAATGGCATCCCGTTCAGAAGCGTTTCGCCGCAGATCTTTCTTACTGATTATTATGTATTGAAAGAACACGAGGTCTATGACTCTGGTGTTTCCGCTGTTAGTTTCATGGAAGCGAATTTTGTCACTGATCTTAACGTGTTTTGGAAAGCTGACTGTTGTTGGCGTCGAGCGGATTAGAGGCAATGCGATTGTAAAAAAAATAACCGAAACGGTTATTGCCGCTATGAAATATGTCGCGATGTCAGTGCTATGACCAGATATCCACCATAGTGCATTTGAGGTTACAAACGCTAGAATCATAATTGATAGAACAGCGTAATCTAAGCCTCTTGAATTGGAAATAAGCCTTTTTGGTAGCCCTATTCTTTCATTACTTACTATCATTTAAATGTTGTAATAATCTTTGTGGACTCGCCCATAATTAGCTGCATCGCTTTATTGAGTTTGTCTATTGTTGCTTGATCAATTTTTTCTTTCAATACAGCCTCTATTTTCAATACGGACTTTGTTCCTATCCCAAAAATCGACGATGTTCCCTGTTCAATACCAAGCTTTTCAATAGAAATTATTTGGTCAAATTCTCCGTTTTCAAACGCTTCTAAAAGGATCTCAAGATCCTTGTTACCTTCAGATGTAATTTCTAATTTTGCTGCGAACATGTACGACACTTCTCAAAATGGTTGTTGTTTGATTAGGGTTTATATCTATATCTATATCTTATTAATTGCAGTTGTCATTTGAAATTTGACGAGTGAATATATTTAATAAGTCGCGATACACGTACAGTTAGATCGCTGAATGTGGGGATAGAAGATGTCAGATGATATTGAGATGGTGTTACGTGAGGTTGAACTGAAAGCCTCAGAAATATCAGAAAAAAATGGCATGAGCTGCAATTCAATGATCGAAATCAGCGAGGCTAGGGGAAATTTAAATATATTTATTTCTTTTAATGAAGACGGGGAAAATGGTAAAATAAATGAGACCGATCAATCTCATGAGGAATACTTAAAGTTATTTAAAGACAAGTTGGAAAAACGAAGATCACCACGATCAGAATCTGAACTTAATAATTCAGATAAGCCTGCAAGCGCAGAGGAAAATAAGCTTCATGTAAAGTACCAAGCGCGAGTGTCGCCTGAGTACAATTCCTTGGTGGATGATTTTAAAAACAAAACAGGTTTATCCAAACGTGAGATTACCGAACGCGCACTCGCCCGATTTATAGCTTCCTATCCTAGTTTAGAAGACCTTTCATAAATTTTTAAAAATAAAATGGATCCATTTGACGATTGTGGGTTGACGAAATGGATCCATTTCCATAAGCTATCTCTTGTAAGCACTAAAACTTATGTTCTGAAACTATTCCGTTGAGGTTGATACCCTTTTCGGTCAACAAAGGAATTGTGCCTTGAATCTCTCTGAAAATAACTTCCTCAGTCTGATCCGAATGTCTGTTCCCCAGATCGTGGCCTCGCTGGTTGCGGTGCTGGTGCTGATTTTAGTCGGCCCGCTCATATATCGGATTTTTTCCGTCCCCCTTCTGGCATTTCTCAACACTCAATATGCCGCTGAAACCGCGCCCACTATAAACGTGTTCGTTTGGATCATCGTCTTTCCGATCCTCGGCTTTTTGCTTCGATTGGGCATCACATCGCTGATGGGGGTGGCCTCAATGTATTTCATCGACAAGGCGACTAATCGCTAGATTCCTCAAAGTCTTCAAGAAAGGTATTCACGATGAGCCAACAAACAGAACGTTTCACCGCGCCCGAATTAGTTGATGGGGTTAAAGGTCATATCATTTTATGGCATACGAGCCAATACCGACCCGATATTCCCGCTGTTCCACTGTTGATTATCTTCGGGGGCTCGGGAGGCGGGAGGTCAACCGGCATTCAACACATATGCAAACAGATGCAATCGCCGTTGTATCAGATTAAGGGCAATGAAATTGTCTCATCCACAGAGGGGCAAAGTACCGTTTTGCTTGCTAATAAAATGATCGCCGCCTCGAACGACCCCAGCAAGCATCAAAGTGTGGTGTTGATCGATGATGCGGATAAAGGCGGATTGGGTGTAGATCCGAATGTCACAGGTACAATCAACAACAAGGCAGCACTAGGTTTTATCATGGGCTATGGAGATAATTCCAAGGAAGTACGAATTGAGGAATTCAACAAACCGCCGCGTACTGTTCCGTTGAGGCGTCCGCCTTGTATAATCATGACAACAAATAATATAGAGCATTTGCACCCAGCTATGATCCGTGAACATCGGGCTGATGTGATGAAGTTTGATCCTCGCGGTAAGGTACTGGAAATGACTATAGCCAGTATCTATCCAAAGTTGACTCCAGAACAGGCGCAGACTTTGGTTCGGCGCTTTGATGGAAAATCGATTGCGTTTTTTAATAGCCTCAGATTGGGCTTGGCCAAACGCGCGGCTTTGCAGTGTTGTGATCGTCTGAATGACAATTTTGAAAGTGCGCATATGTCTAGGGTCAGCAATTTCGTTGCAGACAGCGCCAATGGTGCAAGTTTTGAGGA
>JAOQGK010042220.1:0-11097 GCA_027564095.1 Cellarinelloides crassus
CCCGCCGCGTCGCGATGACCGCCGTGATGGGCCCCCCGGAGCAGATGGCAGACGAGAGGGACCTCCTCGCGGTGAAGGGCGACCTGACGGACCCCCGCCACGTCGCGATGATCGCCGTGATGGACCTCCGCGTGGTGAAGGTCGGGAGAGGACGGTCAATCGTAGCGAATACTGGATCGGTATCAGTTGTCGCGAGGCCGATGAGGTTTTGCAAAAACAACTGAAACTCTCGACCGGTCAAGGGCTCGTCATCCAGCGAGTCCTGGAGGGCAGTCCCGCTGCCAAGGCGAGCTTGCAACGCCACGACGTACTGCTGCAAGTGGGCGAAACGCCTCTGACCGGGATTCAAGATCTTTCGCAGCTCATCGAGAACTCGAAGGAAGAGGCGATCACAATCGATATTCTCCGTGACGGGGATCGCAAATCGATCACGATCACTCCTGAGAAACGTAAGGAGTTGGACTCGGATCGAGACTTCCGTCCAAGCAGGCGTGATGGCGAGGAAGGTCGCGAGCGTCGTGATCCTCGTCCTGATGGGGATCGTCGTCTACCTCGTGGTGAACAAGAACCAAAGTCAAACGAGTAAAGGTTGCGTTAAATGCCGGACTCGCACAGGGGAAGGGGTCAGGTCCAAGTTTTCGGCCAAGAGTCTACGAGAAAAATACATCGTCAGGCCGAAAATTGGACCAGACCCCGACTCGTTCGCCCCTGCTGCTAGCGGTCGTCTCCGGTGCGGGCGAGCTGCTTGGCAATCCAGCCCTCCAGTTCGTCCCAGTCGACTTGCGGAAGTTGTTGAACGTCGGGGCGAAGGCTCTCGGCGCCGCGGATATAGACGTGTTGAATCTCGCTCTGGGTTTTCTCGGTATTCCAAAGGATCATCACTCGAATGCACTTGGGCAGGGCGCCCTGGACCTTCATTTCATGTCCGCACAACAGGGGAACTTCGAGCCAGCCCAATTGGCGAGCTGCCAGAGCGGGAAATTCTGCATCGAGATCCATCGTGGTGGTAAATGTTACGCTGGCAACGTCGCTCGGCTCAATCTGGTTACGGCGAATAATCAGCGCTAAGAGTTGCCTAGTGGCCACGAGTATCTGCTCGCGATCATTTTCCTCGACCGTGGTCGCTCCGCGTACACCTCGGCACACCATCGTCACGTTTCCTACTTGCTGGAAGTGGTCATTTTTTCGGTGAATGAATGCCCATGATAGCACACCCGAGGCGATCATTCGCCTTGACCTCGAAGGGGGATCTTGCAAGACTTCCCGCCCCGCGGAAAACCTCTGCGGAATATTTGGATATTTGAACCGCTCTTCCGGGGCGCAGTGTGATGCTTTCTCGGGTGAACGATCCCATGGAAAGGGAGGAATTTAGCGATGCAGCGTCTAACTTGGCTCGCAGTGGTTGCTGTTCTAGTAGGCTCGGTGGTTGGTTGTGGTGGTGGCACGGGAGATACGCCCGAAGCCGAAGGCGGCGGCGGAGCCTCGACGACCGCGTCGGGACCAACCACGCCAGACCAGTGCGTGCAGAGCTTTTTACAGGCAGTTAAGCAGGGCGAGGACGACCAGGCTTCCAAACTGCTCACGACCTTGGCCCAGAAGAAAACGTCCGAACTAGACATGGTTGTGGCCCCTCCTGGCAGCGACACGGCTGAATTTGTCATCGGTGAAGTGATTAATGACAGTGAGAACGATGCCCGAGTAGCCAGTGCGTGGACCGACCTGGATCAAGAAGGAAAACCGCATACTGACGAGATTACCTGGGTGTTGAAGCGGGAAAACTCGCAATGGCGGATTGCCGGAATGGCAGCCCAGGTCTTTGCGGACCAGGATCCGATCTATCTGGATTTTGAGAACCCAGAGGAAATGATGCGCCAGCAGGAACAGGCAGAACAGCAAGCCATGGAGCGGGCAAAAGCCCAGAATCTGGAAGCTCGCAAACCTGGGGATCCGTTTCAGCAGCAGCAGCCTCAGCAATTCCAGCAGGATCCCACGCAATTCCAGCAGGAGCCTGCACAGCAGGCCCCTACGCAACGGCCGGTCCAGCGACAGTAGTCGCCAGTGTCCTTGCTGACGCTACTGAATTCCGCGGTTTTAAATATTTCCGAGCTTGACGACAGGCAAAAACCGCTGAAAAAATCACTTATTCTTAAAAGCCTCGCCTTCGGCGAGGTTTTTTTTTGGGATAACAGCTAGACGAACGCTAAATATGGGTTACATTTGATGGATCAAAGATTACGCAGACTTCCCAGAGCCCCCTTTCGACTCATTGGCCATATTTTATTGTTCCCCCCTGTTGACAACCAATTCTTCCCTGCTACTTTATCCTTTTAGCCCACTCTTACACACCTAAGCTGTGTAATCGGAAAAGTTGATGGTTAAGCTGGTAGGGGGGGAATGGACACCTTGATAAATCGAACTCACCTCGCTTAGCGAGCCGCCATGACAAGAGGTGAGGGCGTTCAACGACGGCGGTATTAGTAGAACGAGTATTGTAAACCCATTCGCGTAGGTACCTATCTTTTTTTTGGAGGATTCGAGGATGAATCGTACATTGGCACTTGGAGTCGCGATCTTTTTCGCGGTCGTAGGAATCGCCCTGTTGGGCGGAGAGAATCAGGCCAAAGCTGGCCACGGTTGTAATGGCTGCAGTGGCTGCCATTCCAGCTGTGATGGTGGTGGATGCAGTGGCTGTCATAGCCGTTGCCACGGTCGTAGCCGCTGCCATGGTCGTTGCCATGGTCGTAGCCGCTGCCACGGTCGCTGCCACGGTCGTTGCCACGGTCGTAGCCGTTGCCACGGTCGCAATCGCTGCTGCGGTTGCAGTGGTCAGGTTGAGTCCTGCTGTGGTTGCAATGGTGGTGGCGAAGCCGCCCCGGCCGAGGATGCCGCTCCGGCTCCCCCGGCTCCTAAGGAAGCTAGCTACAGAGTCACTTTCGTTCGCTAATGCGAGCTGAAGTGCTTTGAAAAAACAAAAGCCGGGTCCGAGCAATTTGCTCGGGCTCGGCTTTGTTTATGCGCGAAGGCTAAGCTGGTAGTTTAGGAAGGCCAGGAAAACTGTCCTGAAGCACGACCGTCCGTTGTGCCGATCTTATTGGAACGCCGTCGCTTTGGCGAAATTTCCGCAAGATTCTCCCCACCCACGAAGACACTCGATGAGCGAATCGCAAACAGATCCGTCCGAGAATGAAGACACTCTGCCCTCGCAAGGTGTCCGGACGACGATTTCCTTTCTGTTGTTTCTACATCTGTTTGCCCTGTTGGTGGCAATCAACTCCAACGCGTTACCTGTTTCACAATTGCGGTCGCAACTCAGCGCCGTTCCCTTTATTCAGCCCTTTCTTCAGATGCTGAATATGGACCTGGCATACAACTACCACTTGACGTACGCCGACGGTCAGGACTTCGACCCGCACATTGAAATCGAGGTCCAAGGTACGAGCGAGCGCAATCCCGACGCCCAGATGCTGGTTTTTCCAGAAATCGGTACCAGACCTAACGCCCGCTATCAGCGCCGGCGGAGACTGTTGATTCTCGAAGGAAGCATGATCGCCGCGGAAAATCAAGAGATGGAGAGTTTGATTCCTCATGCGATCGCCAAACAACTGTTGGCCACCGCGGGAATCAGCTCGGGGAAGCACCGATTGCGGTTTCGTCGCCATTTGCCCCTACGGATGGAAGAAGTCGGATCGAGCGAACCGTCAGAACGCGATCCCAATGATGCCCGGCTCTATGAAATCGTCTACGAGGCCGACGTCTTCTTTTCTCATAACGATGTGACAGGCCAAGACGAGCTGAACCTGAACAAAGCGGCCAGCGCTTTGGAAACGGCCCCCGTCAAAACCGCGGCGCCTGCCACAACGAAGGAACGTTAAACCCATGGGCCGAGCCATCGCAGAATACTTTCGCCAACTCACGCTCCATTTCGGCAATGGCTGGAATCGATTTTGGTTCACACCCAGCGATCCGAGCATGCTGGCAGTGATTCGCATTCTCGCCGGCCTCGTGGCGATCTATACGGTCGCTACTTACAGCTTTGATCTCGTGGGGTGGTTTGGCGAATCAGGAATGTTCAAAATCACTTTGATCGATCAACTTTATGGTCCCGATGCCGTGCGGCTTTCTTACCTCGACCAATTCCATACGCCCGCTGAACTCTGGACGGTTCACGCACTAGGGCTGATCGTATTGGTCCTGTTTACCTTTGGGGTGAAAACACGCATCACCTCGGTACTGGCCTTGGTGGTTGTGCTTTCCTACGTTCATCGTGCTCCCATGATCACCGGCACGATGGAGCCCATTCTTACGATGGTTATGTTCTACTTGTGCTTGGGTCCAGCAGGAGCCTGCCTGTCGATCGATGCTCGACTTGCTCGCAAAAAACAAGCACAGGACAAGACGCGTCAGGAAGTAGACAACGCAGAACCGTCTCGCACCACTTCGGCAACCATCGCAACGCGGCTCATTCAGGTACATCTCTGTTTGGTCTACTTGATGATGGGACTTGCCAAGATTGCCGAGCCGGGCGATTCGTGGTGGCTAGGGGAATCTGTTTGGTGGCTCATGGCCAACCCGGAATCGCGGATGGTCGACCTGACGGGTTTGTTTCACAATCATCCACACATGGTCAACTTTTGGTCTCACGTCATCGTGCTGTTCGAGGCCTCTTTTGCCGTGATGATTTGGAATCGTTGGGCTCGGCCCTTGATCTTGGCCGTTGCCGTTCCCATCTGGCTCTCGATTGCCTTGATCACCGGTATGACCGGCCTGGCGGTCATCATGCTGGTCGCCAATCTGGCCTTTGTGCCAGCCTGTGCCCTGCGAGCCTGCTGCTCGACGAAGGAACACGCCGAGCCGTCTCAACAGACTGCGGCTGCCTAGCGATCCGGCTTGACTTGAGCGGCTACGCCCCAGCTTTCTCTCTCCACTCCCTTGCCTCGCGGCTTCCGGTCATCGACAATAGGGGGCTTCTGCATTTGAACTTTCTTCAGGAGCCCTCGCCGATGTCTGCCCGCCCAGATCGCCGCAACTTTCTTCGCAATACCGCCTTGCTAGGTGCCGGACTCACCGGCGCAGCTATGACCGCGCCGGCGGGTCATGCGATTGAGCCGATTGCCCGAACCAAGGGGCATCACTTCAAGTTTTCTTTGGCGGCTTACAGCTACCGCAGTCTGCTCGGCGGCAAGCAGCCCAAGCTGACGTTGACCGATTTTATCGATGATTGTGCCAAGATGAATCTCGATGGGACGGAACTCACCTCGTACTACTTTCCCAAAGAGCCGACTGAAGCGTTTCTGCGCAACGTGAAGGGCGAAGCCTTTCGCCGTGGGCTCGATGTTTCAGGAACCGCCGTGGGCAACGACTTCACGCATTCCGCTGGCAAGGCGCGAGACGCGCAGATCGAGCACGTCAAACGCTGGGTTGATTATTCCGATCTGATGGATGCACCGGTGATCCGCATTTTCTCAGGCAATGTGAAGAAGGGACAGACCGAGGCCCAGGCTCACCGCTTGGCGGTCGAGGCGATCGAAGAATGTTGCCAGTACGCTGGAGAGAAGGGCGTGTTCTTGGCTTTGGAAAACCACGGAGGTCTGACCGCTAAAGTGGATGGGATCTTGAAGTTAATCCAAGATGTGAAGAGCCCCTGGTTTGGCGTGAACGTCGACACGGGAAATTTTCATCAGACCAGTGACATCTATGGGGACTTGGCTCGACTGGCCCCCTACGCTCTGAATGTTCAGGTCAAGGTCGTCGTCAAACCCGAGGGCGGAGCGAAAGAGCCGACCGATTTCAAGCGGATCGGCGCGTTCTTGCGTAATGCCGGTTATCGAGGGTACGTCGTGCTGGAATACGAAGAAGCCGACGATCCTCGCAAAGCTTGCCCTGAGTTTGTCGACAAGCTGCGTCAGGCTTTGAGCTGAAAAATCTGCTGAAATGGTCCGGATTTGGTCCTGTTTTCGGGTCGACAGCAGCCATGTTTGGGGTTTATGGAGTAAATCTTGGAGCTGCCCTTTTCCGTTGGCTCGAGAAAATGACGTAATTCCCGCAAACTGCTGCAATTTGCTTGACGGGTACGCACGGCCTATCTAAGGTAGATCTATACACCAGATCGACTTCTATAGGGGCAACAAGCCCTGAAGACGCAGGGCTTGGGGATACTGATGAAGCTTTTCGCAACTTGTCTGACAACTTTGATTCTGCTGGTCGCCACGGACGCGGCTTGGGCGGAAAGAATGGTCCGATTCGATACGGTCTTAGGAATCTTTGAGATCGAATTGTTTGACACCGACGCTCCGCTGCACACCGCCAATTTCGTCGACAATTATGTCACTCCCGGCGACTACAATGGCTCATTCATTCATCGTCGGGCGACCGCCATGACGGGATTGGAAGTAATCCAAGGTGGAGGTTTTACCTTGGACCCCGTTACGGACACGATCGGGACGGTGCCCGGCAAAGGAACTGTCACCAATGAGTTCAGTCCTACTCATTCCAACGTGCGTGGCACAGTGGCTTTGGCGCGTCCACCCGGAGGTATCGATACGGGGGAGAATGAGTGGTTTATCAATCTGATCGATAATTCGACAGCGCTCGACCCCCAATCTTTTACCGTGTTTGCGCAGGTCACCAGTGGCATGGATGTGATAGATGCCATTGCGGCGCTACCTAACTTTGATGCCTCGATGCTGCTTGGCCCAGCTTTCGGCGAGTTACCACTGCGCAACAACGGGGCGAACATCGGCTTGCTAGGCGCCCCTGGACTCGAACTGGACCTGGTAATTATCAACTCGGTCGAGGTTTTGCCCGACCTTGGCGGTGTCGTCAACGCTCCCGAGCCGGGCGCGATCTTCTTGGCGTGCTTCGGACTTGTGGCCTTTCTGGCATACGGCTGGCGAAATCGCCGCAGCGTTTGAGGCTTGCCTCACTTTCTCGCCTGGGAATTCTTTCTGGTCGATTGAGCTTATTTGCTTGCTCTTGCCCCCTTGCGCCTATTAGAATTAGGGCCACTTCGTAGGTCAGGCTGTGCCTGACTCAATTGAACAGTAACCGAGAGAAACCTATGAATCGACTATCGAGTGTCTTGCCGCTTTTGGGTTTTGTTGTATGCCTTGCCACGGATTCCCACGCCGCCAAGATTTACCACGCCCAGGGAGAAATGACTGGCGAGGTGACCGATTCCAGCGCGATACTACAATCGCGGCTCACAGCCACCGATCGACTGGTCGACGGCGACGTTCCAGGAGCGGCCGGCGTGGCGGTCTTTGAGTGGGGCGACAACCAGCAGTTCAAGAATTCCAAGAAAACCGACGAGCTACAGGCCAGCGCCGAGCGAGATTTTATCATCCAGACGAAGATCACCGGACTGAAACCCGACACGCGGTATTTTTATCGTCTGCTCTACGGCGCCGACAGCCAATCGCTTCAATCGGGCCAGGTCTGCTCATTTCGCACGTTGCCTGGAAAAACAGGCCGCAGCGAAGTGAGCTTCGTGGTGGTAACGGGAATGAACTACGGTTACTTCCAAGGAGGTCAGTCCAAGGGCCGTAAGCGCTCCTACCAAGGACCCGACAAGGCACTGGGGTTTCCGGCGCTAAAATCGATCCTCAAGCTTCAGCCCGACTTCTTCGTGGGCACGGGCGACAACATCTATTACGACTCGCCGCGTAGTGACACGGCCAAGACGCAAGCCGAACTGCGACGCAAATGGCATGAACAGTTTGTGCAACCGAGGTTCGTCGATCTGTTTCGCCAAGTGCCGACCTACTGGGAAAAAGACGATCACGATCACCGCTACAACGACAATGACAATAGTGGTGATCGAGCTCCCTCAAGCGAATTAGGAATCCGCACGTTCACCGAGCAGCTTCCCATCGTCGACCCGACCGAGAAGAACCCCAAGACTTATCGCACCCATCGGGTCAACCGCGACTTGCAGATCTGGCTGGTCGAAGGTCGCGACTATCGCAGCCCCAACAAGATGCAAGATGGCCCCAATAAAACGCTCTGGGGCAAGGAGCAGATTGCCTGGCTCAAACGCACACTGACCGAGAGCGATGCGGCCTTCAAGTTGCTCATTTCACCCACGCCCATGGTCGGCCCCGACGACGCTTATAAGATCGACAACCACACGAACCACAAAGGGTTTCGCAATGAAGGTCGGGCGTTTTTTGGCTGGATTAAAGAAGCCGGACTGGACAAGAAAAATTTCTACGTCCTCTGTGGCGACCGGCACTGGCAGTACCATTCGGTCGATCCTATGGGAATCGAAGAGTTTTCCAGCGGTGCGCTGGTCGATGCTAATTCACGTCTGGGGCGCAAGCCGGGCGATCCCAAGTCGACCGACCCTAAGGCCGAGATCAAACAGCTCTATACTCAGGCTAAGCCCTCTGGAGGCTTCCTGCACATCACGGTCACTCCCGGCAAACAGACCAGTTCAGCGACCGCCACTTTTCGGTTCTTCGACGAGAACGGCGTGAAGCTCTACGAGCACATGAAGCAAGCAACCGCACCGTAATCGCCTACAACGACGATCAGTCGGCACTTCTTTCACCGAACAATTAGGTTAGAATAACAGTCCACCAAAGATTCCTACCTCTCATTCCCTCACAACCAAGGATGCATCTATGCGAACTCTCTCTACCAGTCTCATCGCATTGATCCTGCTGACTGCGAGCTTCACTCATGCGGCCGAGCCCACCAAGCCGATTCGCGTGGGAGTGTTGAGTCTGTCCAACTACCAGAGCGTGGCGTTTACACAACTGTTCCATACGCCCAGCGATAACAAAGACCTGGCCGGCTTGAAAGTCGTAGCCGCGTTTCCGGTCGCCAGTGCTGACATCAAAGAAAGCGTCGACAGCGAGCCCAAGTGGATCGATCAGATTCAGAAGTACGGAACCAAAATCGTTAAGTCGACTGACGAAATGCTCAGTCAGGTCGATGTGGTGATGATCATGAGTCTCGATGGCCGGGCACACCTGGAGCAAGCCCGCGAGGTCATTCGTGCCGGCAAGCCCTTCTATATCGGCCGACCGATGGCCGACTCACTGAAGAATGTGAAAGAAATATTCCGTCTGGCCAAAGAGGCGGGCGTGCCCTGCTTCTCGTGTTCGCAACATCGCTACAGCCCTGGCTTCAGCGGCATGCGAAATCACCCCGAGGTCGGCGAAGTATTGGGCTGCGATATCTACGGCGGCTGTCCCTTTGAACCGCATCACCCCGAGCTGGTTTGGCACGGCGTGCATTGCATCGAGTCGCTCTACACCATCATGGGCCCCGGTTGTGAAAAGGTATCTCGCAGCAGCACCAAAGACTTTGAACTGATCACAGGCGTTTGGAAAGACGGCCGCATCGGTACCTATCGCGGCATTCGCAAAGGGGCCATCAAGTACAGCGGTACCGTGTTCGGCACCAAAGGCATCTCTCGCGCCGGCCACTACGGTCACGGCGTGCCGGTGAACTGGGTCGCGCCCACCAAAGACCGCTACATGGGTTACGAAGGGGTCGCCACTGAAATCGCCAAGTTCTTCAAGACCGGCAAACCGCCGATCTCGCCCGAGGAAACCATCGAGATTTTCGCCTTCATGCAAGCCGCCCAGCAGAGTAAAGAAAACGGCGGGGCTCCGGTGACCATCAAGTCGGTCCTGGCCAAGTAAGAGTTAGCCACGGATGGAACACAGACGAAACACGGATTTACTGTTCCACAACTTTTTTATTCGTGTCGATTCGCGTTCATTCGTGGCTCCTTTTTTTGAACCATATCTTCCGGGTCTGGCAATCTAATCTTATGCAGATTTGGATCGACGCTGATGCTTGCCCTGGCGAAATCAAAGAGTTGTTGTTTCGTGCCGCCAAGCGAACGCAGACCAAGCTGACGCTGGTTGCCAATCAGCCCATGCGCACGCCGCCGGGTGATCTGATCGACAGTGTGCTGGTGCCCTCGGGCGCGAACGTCGCCGATGCCCGCATTGTCGAACTGCTCGAACCGGGCGATCTGGTCATCACCGCCGACATCCCCCTGGCCGCCGACGTGGTGGCCAAAGGCGCCCAAGCCCTCAACCCCCGCGGCGAGCTCTACACCGACGCCAACATCGGCGAGCGCCTGGCCGTTCGCGATCTACTCGATGAGCTGCGCGGCGGTGGCCAAATCACCGGCGGCCCGTCGAACTTTACTCCCAAAGATCGCCAAGCGTTTGCCAATCAGTTGGATCGGTGGTTGGCGAAGAAGAAGGATTAGGAGTGGCCGGTCGCTCGTGGCCGCAGAACAAGAACTACCTAATCCATCGGGCCTATCCACCGTTTGCCCCTCTGGGCCGCTACGGCCCGGTGATCTCGCACTTGGGCAGGGCTTTCTGGAGGTCGGCAATGCCTTGGGGGGTGACCTTGGTGTTTGAGAGATTGAGAGTTGTGAGGTTCGTCAGCCCTTTGAGGTGGTCGAGGCCTGCATCACTGACTTGAGTACCGCTGAGTTCAAGCCTGGAAAGCTTCTTCATTCCCTTGAGGTGCTCCAAGCCTCTGTCAGTGACGTGAGTACCGAGATAAAGCCACCGCATCTCCGTGAATCCCTTGAGATGTTCCAGGCCGGTGTCGCCGACTTGAGTTTCTGCGAGACTAAGGTTTCCCAGCTTCTTCATCCCTTTGAGATGTTCCAGGCCCGTGTCACTGACTTGCGTGCCATTGAGGTGAAGTGCCGTCAGCTTCGTCATCCCCTTGAGGTGTTCCAGCCCAGCATCGCCTACCTTCGTATCACCGAGGTCAAGATTCGTCAGCTTCGTCATCCCCTTGAGATGTGGCAGGCCCGAGTCGCTGACTTGAGTGCGAGCGAGTTCAAGACTTTGCAGCTTCGTCAGTCCCTTGAGATGTAGCAGGCCAGCGTCACTAATTTGAGTGACATTGAGCTGAAGCTTCATCAGCTTCGTCATCCCCCTGAGGTGTTTCAGGTCTATGTTACGGACTGGAGTGCGGCTGAGACTGAGCGCATTGAGATGCGTCAGCCTATTGAGGCGTTCGAGATTGTCGTCCCTCACCTGTTGGACGTTATACAAATCGACTCCGAAAAGTTGGAAAGGCTGGTCGGGCAACTCGCCAACATCTGTGACTCTA
>JAOQGK010043331.1:0-10979 GCA_027564095.1 Cellarinelloides crassus
TGCAAAACTACAAGGGCCAGGAACAATATATATACAATCTTTACCTTTTAGTAGATTGGCTGGACGTGTTTTGGCTTCGGCTCCTCAATCAGGAGGAAAGCGAAAAGGAGAAGGTAGTGTTCTAGGAGGTTTAGGAGATTTATTGGATGGAGACAATAGATTTTAAGTGTTAAAGTTCCATAAATTTTAAAAACGAGTACAATTTTTCACTAAATTTAAGTGTTAAATAAAAAATAAGAAGGTTACATTACATAACCCTCTTAATACAACTTATTTACTGAAGTTGCCAATCAGCCTCAGTGCAATTAACACAAGGATTATTTAGTTTTATTGCAAAATGGTTGTAGTATTAAAAATACTATAGTACATACTCCAAAGAATGGTGTAGCTATTGTTGCTCCTGATGCATGTGCTAAGAATGTTAGTAATGCAAATGCAAGTACTACTACTAAGTTTAAATTAAATGCTGTTTTTTTCATGATAGTTGTTTTTTAAATTCTATGTAATCCTCCTGATCCATTTGGAGCATATGCCATAAATACGCAAAAGCATACTATTACAATTATCCAAAATATCACTTTTTCAAATGTACTTTCTTCTTTTTTTTTCTTATTCACGATTGTTCTTTTAAATGGTTAAAAATTATTATTGTCTTGTTTTACTATTCCTCTGATTATACTATATGTACCATCTGGATAGTCTATTCGTACTTTTTTCTTAGTATTATGTATGAATGTAAATTTTGTAGTAACATCATTAATGCCAATACAAGTATATTCATTCCACTTAAATTCATCTATATCTATATTACTATCTGTATTAGTTATTCTGTATATAGATCTTTCTCCATCTAATACCTCCATTAGTGTGGTACCTTTAATGAAATAAATAAGAGGGGTGTTGTATTTAACTTTTCCTATCAATCTATCATCATCTCCAAAGTGTCTAAGTTTAATTTGACTGAAGCATGTAGTTGTTAAAATGGTTAGTATTATTATTGCTATTGTTTTCATTTTAGTTAAATTTAAATGGTTAGTTAATTGTGTTTCATGATATAGTTTATCACGATGCCTATTAACATAGCTATTGTATATGTTATAGGTATTCCAAATATAATAAATATTAGTAGAGTTGTCATGTTCATATCTTAAAATTTTATTTTACTATCCGATACTTTAGTAACTAAGTCAACGACTTCTCCTAATGTTTCAAGTATTTTAGATATTGGTAATTTCTTCCAATGCCATATAGATGCAAAGATTGTTGGTATTACCATGATGCTTGCCAACATTACCAATAGTGTAACGCTGTAGATTAAGTTTAATAATTCTTTCATTTGTTTAAGTTTTAAGTGGTTAAATAATATAATTGTAATTATGATTTTTTTTTAGACATTCCATATAAATCTCTAGTTAATGATACATCATCTTCATCTTCTTGCTCTTCATGTACATATAATGTAGTAATGAAGTACATAGGTAATTCTTTTGAAGTTCCATCATAAGATACAAATGTTTTTATCTCTAATGGTAATTGCTTAAGACGTTCTTCTACATCTACTTCACTAACATATAGTGAAAGGTTTGTCTGTACTATTTTAGTATAATGACCAAAGTTATCAGTACCTTGTGTTCTTTTTGTTATGGCATATATAATCATAATTTTAATTAATTTAAGTGGTTAATGTTAAAGCAAGTTAGTGAGGAGCTACCAATTCTCCTCAAGTGTCTAGAACACTGATCATCTCAAGTTTTGCAATTTCTTGTGGTTGTTTGTTAAACTGTGGGTTATTCGGCTTACATCAGGACATTTGTCTTAGTACCGTTATTGGTATTTTTTAGTAGACAATTCATGTAAGTATAGCTTTCTTTTTGTATCACAGGATTTCTGCTTCCCTGGTTACGCATATTGTCTCTCTTAACTATCTAGCGTATCAAGTTAATAGTATTTTAAAGTCTTTGGTTGACTGTGTTAAATAAGGTCCTCTAGTTGTGTTAGTAGGATAACCATACCTTATGATTTTTTCAATTCTACGGTTGATAGTCTAGTATTCTTATAGAGTAAGAGACAAGATTAATTGTAGTTGTATTTTTAGTGTTGTAACTATTGTTAGCTATATATAACCAATATGCCCGTGAGGAATATAATGATTGTTATAATGTGCTTTATAGGGTATATGAGACCACACCACTACGTTACAGCACACACAACTGTATAAATTTTGTGTAAATAAATAAGATTAAAAGGGAAAGTAACTAAACCTTCCCTTATTTTTAAGTTTACACTGCTTCAACCCAAAACATATCAGTTGCCTCACCTGTTTCTCTATCAATTACTGGATTGCTGGATAATTTAAATCCTTCTAGCACATCACCGCTTGATAGTGTCTTCTGTAAATGAGTTGCTAATTCACTATTACCTGCCATAGACTTGTTTGTTTTTGGGTCTATGATTGACAATAGGCCGAATGTTGCCTTGTGTTGTACTCTTACACCTACTTCAATGCCGGCTATAGCTGTTACTTTGCTTACCATTGGTGATGTAGTAGTAATAATTGTTGCTGTATTAAATTTTGTGTTAATACTAATTGACTTGTAATAAATTTTTTTATTTTCCACTATGTTTTTATTTAATTATTTTATGTATAATATCACACACGAACATTAGCTGGGGAGCAGAGAGAGCGAGCGCAGCGAGCAGCTGAAGAGCAGAGGAAAGATATATATTGTTTGCAAGAATCAGTTTGGATTAAACAAGTAACAGTAACAAAGTTAGATGAATAGAGAAGAGCTGTCACCTTCTTCCCTATATATCTACACTTGTTATATTTTATACAATAAGTTTTTTTGAAGCTAAACTAAGTTCTTCATTAGCGGCAACATACTCTTTGATATACTTGTCTTTATCAGATCTTGTAGAATCTGTAAACCAAGCCCCAGCTACTTCAAAATCCAAGAAGGTTGTTGTATTAGGTGAATCAACAGGTACTTGGGCAACAGCATGAATCCAATTTATATATTTTTTATTGTTTGATAATAATACCATAGTAATAAGATCATTAGTCAAATTAGATTCAAGAGATAGATATATACTATCTTCAATGATAATTAAGAAAAACATGGAGTTATCCCCAAATGATGTTAAGTATTTCATAATGTTTAAATTTATTAGGTTAAATAAATAATTAAAAAAGAGGAGAGCCTAAGCTCTCCCCAATTGATGAGGTTATACAGCCTCCACCCATACTAATGTAGTAGGCTCTTTTGTTATCATATCCAGAACATAATTCTCTGTCATCTGAAATCCTTCAAGCTCATCGCCTACATTACAAGTCTTTTGAATTGCCTTGATGGTAGGATGATCAGCCTTCATAGTAGAATTTGTTTCAGGGTCAATAAGACTTAGAACTCCGAATACTATATTAGATTGAGTTCTCGTAGCCACGTCCATTCCAGCAAGCTTTGTTTGTTTGTTAGCCAGAGGTGAAGATGATACGATTACTGTTGCACTGTTTCTTGCAGTGTTAATATTTACTTTTCTAAAGAATACACTCATAATACTTATAATTTAATTTAATGAAGTGAGGATTACTTACGGGGGGTAGCCCTGCCTCAAAAATTAGCTGGGGAGCAGAACTGTAGTACATCTCAACAACCTAATACACACTATTTTTTTTGGTAGTAAAAAAATTTTTATCATCCCTTTTTGAATATTGGGGGTGTAATTTTTTTTTTGATCAGAAAATATATTGTATATTTGTAGTAAGAGGAACATTAAAAACAACTGAGATGAGTGAAGAAGAGGAAGAAGCAGAATTGGCGGAAATTAAAAAGTTGAGTGATATGAGGATAGTAGCTGATGCTTACTCTGATTCTTATAATCTATTAACTGATGTAATTAGCTTTGATGAATTAATAAAGAATAAGGAAGATAGTCTTGATGAAGGGGAAGATATTGTTCTTACAGTATTGATGTATGATCCTGATGAAGGACCCATGCAAGATGAACTGGAAGGTATGATTAAATACTATGTGGGATTAGAGGAATATGAAAGATGTGCTGTACTTCGTGAGATAATGAATGATGTATATCCTGAGACTATTGTAAAGGAATAAGATATGGGAGTAAAAGAGACAGCAAGGATACATTGGAAATTAATTGGTAAAATAGTTATTGTTATATTGTTAATGGTATTGGCAGTTATTAATTATATGTATATTACCAAATTACAAAACGCTAATATGAAGAGTCAATTGGAATTGATTGATAAGGAATTTGAGCATGCTGAATTAATAGAGGAACTCCTTCAAAAGGAATTTGTTAAAAAGATTGAAAAGCATGACGTTATTGTTAAAAAGAAACAAAAAGTAGTAGATGAAATTAAAGAAAGTATTAAGAATCCTAGTGTTGATCTTAATGTTATCCGTATCCAAGATAGCATTAACACAGCATTCAACCTCAGATTCCCTTAGAGTAGTGCTAGCTAAAGCTCAATACATAGCTTTACAAACAGATAGTGCATTAAATAATTACTATGATATCCAAGAGGAATTGGGTAAGACGATAGAAGCATCTCGTAAGGAGATCAATAGGTATATTAGAGGCAATGATGAATTAAGACTAAGTAATAATTCTCTAAAAAAAGATTTGGTCAAGACCAATAACAAACTGGCCAAGGCTAGAAAAGCAAACATGACATGGTTCCTTGTAGGAGCCGGTGTTGGTATTGTACTAGAAACAATAGGTATAATACTTGGTATAGTATTAAAATGAATAGAATGACAGAAGAAAATATAATAGAATTAAAGTTTGAAAAACAATATGTAGATAAAGAGATGTGTGATGAACCATTTCATTACTATAGTTATAGGATAGGTGATATAGATCTTATCACTAATGATAATATTGAATGTAGGAATGGTGGTTTATGGTATGCAGAAATACTTGAAGGTAATGTAAGATTTTATAATTTTAAAGAACTAAAAATCGTAATAGAACTTATGGAACTAAATAAAATATTTTAAAAAAGTGCAATAAACTTTTTTTATTTAAACTAAATTCATATATTTGTCAAAAGTTTAACTAAAAAAAATATTATGAGTGTACAAAAAATCAACCCAAGTTTAGAAGAAAAAGATCCTAACCTATCAAAGGAGGAGCTTAATGCAAGAAGAGAGGAAATTACAGCTTTCTATAAAGAGAACATCCAACATCTAGAAATCCAAGCAGAATATGAAATGCTTTTATCTACAATTGAAAAGGCTAGAGCAGAAAGAATGCAAGCTCAGATGTTTATGGCTCAACAATATGCTGACCAGAAAGAAGGTGGTGTAGCGTCAGATTCAGAGGAAGCTATAGCATTTAAAGATGCAATGGAAGCAGCAGCAAAAAAACTAGATTAATCCTTTAATTTAATAGTATGTTAATTAAAAAAGGTGACAGAAGTCTCAATGTTAGACATCTACAGCAAAAATTAGGTTTAAAAGAAGATGGTATATTTGGTCCTATGACTGAAAAGGCTGTTATAAGATACCAACTATCTAATTGTATACCTGTTACAGGTATGGTGGATAGTGACATGTGGGTATTACTCTTTAATAAACCTGGTATTGAGAATGAAGCAATAGAAGAGGACTCTGATATAGAGTCACAATACTATACCACTAGTTATGATCAATTAGTTCACAGACATTACTTACCTAAAGGAGAGTATATTGAAGGACCAATTAAGAATGAATATGTATTCTTGCATCATACAGCAGGATGGCATAATCCTTATAATACTATTGATCATTGGGGTAGAGACTCAAGAGGAAGAGTGGGAACTGAATTCGTTCTAGGTGGTAGAAACCATAAAAATGGTGATGATAAATATGATGGAGTAATGGTACAAGCTTTCCCTGATGGGGGACAAGCATGGCACTTAGGTACTACACAATCAGGGTGGATGAATAGACATTCTGTAGGTTTAGAGATGTGTTCCTTTGGTTATTTAGATTCTAATTTTAAAACTTATACTGGTAGTAAAGCTATCATGGAAGAAGTAGCAGTATTAAAAGAAGCGTTTCAAGGACACATGAATTATCATAAATACTCTGACAAACAAATCATAGAAGCTGAAAAGTGGATTAGGTATGTTGGTGAGAGAGATGAGATAGATGTAAGATTAGGTTTAAAACAATTTATACAAAAACATGGTCCAACAAAAGGATTTGGTTTTCAAAGTGAAGCTTGTTTTGGAAATGTAAAAGGATTATTAACCCATACTAATGTAAGAAAGGATAAATCGGATTGTTATCCAGATCCTAACTTCGTAGATATGATATTAAGTTTATAATTATGGCAATAGTAAATAAAGTAGATTTCAAATTAAAAGTTAGTATAAATAATACTATTAAATATCAGATATTAACATTCTGTTTCTTTGAGGATATATCAATAAGTAATTCTGATTTAGAGTTTTTAGCAACATTAGCAAGAAACCCTAATATGGAGATTACTAAGTTTTGTATTCTGTTAACTGAATTAGTTATTTTTAAAAGCCCTCAATCAGCTAGAAATGCAATTTCTAAAGCTGAAAGAAAAAACCTTATTGTAAAAACAGGTAGTAATAAAAAAACTATAGTTTTAAATAAGAGTATGAATGTGCAAAAAGATGGATTAGTATTATTAGACTATAAAATTTTAGGAAGTGAATCCCAAGAAGCATAGAGAATTTAAAAAAGGAATAGCAGAAGAAGTGGGTGTCCATTCTCAAGTTGTAGATGACTTCATTGCTTTTTATTATTCTAAACTAAGAAAGAAACTATCTCAATTGGATTATCCAAGGGTTTATGTAGATGGTCTTGGTACTTTTGAATTAAGAAAAGGAAGGTTAGATACAGCAATAAAAAAGAATAAAAGTATGCTGGGGAACATTGTTAAAAGAACCTATAATGGCTATGCAAAAAGTGAAGGCATTATAGAAAACATAGAGCAAATGACTAATGCTAAAATTCAGATGGAATCTGATAAATTAAAGAAAAAAGAATTTAAAAATAAAAAAAATGGGTAAATCATTAAAGAAATATTTAGGTGCCTTTAAGAATTTAGAGAAAATTGCTGAAGGAGTGAAGAATAATATATTCAAGAAAGAACATGTTGAAGCTGTCTTCAATGATAGATTATCAATATGTGAAAAATGCCTTCATTATGATCTTGAAGGTAAAGGATGTATGGCTCCAGGAACTCAACCTTGTTGTGGTGACTGTGGTTGTAGTTTAGCTTTTAAATTAAGATCATTATCTTCAGAATGTTCCAAAGGACATTGGGATGCTAAAGTATCTGAAGAAACTGAAGGTATTATCAATAAACAAATTGAAAAAGATGAGCATACAAATTAATTATATTTATAACGGAGTAACTAGTAGTTTAATTACCAATCAATACAATACATATTGGTACACTACATCAACCAACTAACATGGCGATAACATTTAAAGAAGAAGGTCATACTTATGAAAGCAATGATCAAGACAAAATTGATTGGACAAGTGTAACATCCTTTATAGGAATGTTTAAACCTAAATTTGACAGAGATGGACAAGCTAGAAAATCCTCAAGGAATAAAAGATCTAAATGGTATGGTATGACCCCAAGGGAAATACTTGCAGCATGGGACAATGAAACACAGAGGGCTATTAAATTAGGAAATTGGTATCATAACCAAAGAGAATCAGATATGCTTGATTTTAAAACAATTGAACGTAATGGTATTACAGTACCAATCATTAAACCTGATATTGATGAAGATGGTGTTAAATATGCACCAGAACAAAAGCTTAAAGAAGGTGTATATCCAGAACATATGGTATATTTAAAATCAGTGGGCTTATGTGGTCAAGCAGATTTAGTTGAAGTGGTTGATGGGTATATAAACATCCATGATTATAAAACAAATAAAGAAATTAAAGAAAAAGGTTTTACTAACTGGGAAGGAATAACAAATAAACTATTTAAACCTGTTAATCATTTAGATGACTGTAATATCAAGCATTATAACTTACAATTGAGTATTTATGCGTATATTATTAAAAAGCACAACCCTAAATTAAAGATAGGAAAGTTAACAATTCAACATGTTAAATTTGTTAAAGTAGGGGAAGATAGTAATGGTTATCCAATCACAAAAGTAGAGAATGGTGAGCCGGTCTTAGAAGAAGTAAAAATATATGAACTGCCATATTTAAAAGATGAAGTATCTTCATTAATGATGTGGTTAAAAGATAAAAAATAATGGCAGCAATAGTATTAACACAAGTTTATTTAGCAACAAAATTACCGGCAGATAGTGAAGAACCTGTATTTATTGTACAAGGTTCTGAAAAACCAATAGCAATAAATCCAGTATATTTATTGGGTGTTGGATCTCTTTATAATCCAGATGGAACAACAGTAGATGTACGTTTAGTATATTTAACGGGTATTATGACTCCAATATATGTTACTGAATCTTATACGTATATAAAATTATATATAGACGGCTTATAAAAATATAAAACTATGATAGTAAGATTATTTGATGTCCAAAATAATAAAGTTATACCTTCTGAACATTGTTATGCTTTACCATTTCTTAAAAAAATAATGGATACTTATCCTGATACTTACATGCAGGTATATCAGTATATATTTTATTTAAGTTGTCCAGATCCAGATTTAAATCCATTCTTTAATCTTCCTGAACATGAGAAAGAAGATATAATTATAGAAGAGATAGGACTTGAAGAATCGCCGGAAGATGGTAAAATAAGATATGCTGTAGATATGTGTAAGCAAATGTATGAAACACCTACCTTTAGGGCTTACGTAGGTATTAAAGCTATGTTAGACAGATTAGCTAAGTATATGGAGGTAACCCCTATTGAACACGGTAGAGACGGTAATATGAACTCTATGATTAATGCTGCTGCTAAATTTGAACAGATTAGACAATCTTATAAAGGAGCATTTACTGATATGAAAAATGAACAAGAGAGTTCAGTACGTGGTGGAGCAGGATTGGCTTATGATCAAATATGATAAATAACAAAAAAGAAACCAAATGGCATTTCTGCTATTGGGATGAACCAGAATTTAATAATACAAAAAAAACTAACAACGATGGCACAACAAGTAATACCAGTAGGAAAGAAACTTTTGATCAAACAAAAGAAAGCAGAGACAATGACTAAATCAGGTTTTATTTTACCTGAAATGGCAATAAAAAGAGAATGTATAGGTACTGTAATTGGAAAAGGAAGGTCTGTAGAAGAAATTAAAATTGGTGATGTAGTTCAATACACAGAACATTGTTTACCTACGTCAATGACACATGATGAAGAGGAACATTTACTTATTCAAGAAGGAGATGTTTTTGCAATTTTAGTTGAAGTAGCGGATGTATAAAACCATTCCTACATATACTAGTGGAGAATGGACAACAACTGATTTTGTAACAGAAGAATCATTTATAAGTTATATATTAAGTATTTTTAAAGAACCTGGAGAATATGGGTTTACTAAAATAGCTTATAAGTTTAATGATGAGGCAAATACTTTTAATACGCAAGGTTTTTATTGCAATGCTCCATTTAGATCTAAAGATTTTACTAACTATTGGGAAGATCAAAAAAACAAATGTAGGGTTGGTGTAATATACAATGATGGACCAAAGAGTTTTTTCTTAAGTAGAGATTACTACATGTGGTTAAATTTTTTACCAATATTTGATAAAGAAGAAAAGCGTTATGGATTTGCTAAAGTAAGGGATGCTCAATATCACATGGCTCTTTATGAGTTATTAGCCGAGTTGACTAATAAACATTCAGCTATACTTAAAAAACGTCAGATAGCTTCTTCTTATTTTCATATGGGTAAACTTATTAATCAATACTGGTTTGAAGAAGGATCTATATGTAAAGTGGGCGCTTCACTTAAAGATTTTATTAATGATAAAGGATCTTGGAAGTTTTTAGATGAATACAAAACATTTCTTAATGAACATACAGCTTGGTATAGACCTAGCAATCCAGAGAAGGTATTATTGTGGCAACAACAAATTGAAGTCAAAGTAAATAACAGAAAAACAGCAAGAGGTTTAAAATCTAAAATACAAGGTGGTTCATTTGAAAAAAATGCAACAACTGGAGTAGGGGGACCATGTACATATTTTTTTCATGAAGAAGCCGGGATAGCACCAAAGATGTCAGATACATATGAGTACTTGCGTCCAGCAATGTCTTCGGGTATGATGACAACAGGTATGTTTATAGCAGCAGGATCTGTGGGAGATTTACAACAATGCAACCCTTTAAAAGAAATGATTTTAAATCCTAGAGCAAATGATATATATGCTGTAGAAACCAATCTAATGGACGCTGATGGCACTATAGGTATGGCAGGGTTGTTTATACCTGAACAGCACTCTATGCCCCCTTACATTGATGATTACGGTAATTCATTAGTAGAAGAAGCTGTACAAGCAATTATAGAAGAAAGATCTAAATGGAAAAATGAATTAAATGGAGAACAATTTCAATTAAGAATTTCTCAAAAACCAATGAATATTGCTGAAGCTTTTGCATATAGAAAAGCATCAATATTTCCTCAAGGTATTTTAAGTAAACAGCAAAAACGGATTGAAGAAAAAGAATACCCTTATGAGTTAATAGAATTAGATAGAGATGAAAAAGGTATAGTTGCTAAAAGAACTAATAAACTCCCAATAAGTAAATTTCCAGTAGATAAAAAACAAATAGATAAAACAGGTACTATTGTTGTTTGGGAAAGACCTATAAAAAGTCCTGAATTTGGCGCGTACTATGCATCTATTGATCCAGTATCAGAAGGAAAAACAACTACTTCAGATTCTTTATGTAGTATTTTTGTATACAAGAATGCAATGGAAGTAATCAGAACTAATGAGTCAGGTGACGTAGAACAGTTTATAGAAAAAGATA
>JAOQGK010044441.1:0-24931 GCA_027564095.1 Cellarinelloides crassus
TAAACCCTTCTTGTGCTTGGGGTAAATCTCCTCCATATCGTTGATTAGGTAATTGATTTTTCCATGAACCTTTTCCAAAAGCTAATGCAGCTTCTTTATCTTGACCAAAGTCATATACCTCGCCTCTTGCATTTGCGAACTCATAAATCTCCATCCAGTCTTTATCAAGAGTCTTAGACATATCCACCCAATTTTTAGAATCATCTTCATAAGGTTTAGAATCTTGAAATAAACTTGGAAATCCTACCCAACCTCTACCATCCACATACTCTGCTCTCATGAGATGAGTGGACTCTCCTATTCTTTTTCCTGATTCATCATAGTTTTCTCTTACGCCTCTTCTCTGTTTTACAATTGGCATCCCTTTTCCATTCTGAGCTAAAGGAACTTCATGTACTTGATCTCCAGGGAATTGATAGTTATTACCAGGAAACATTAATTTTGTGTTACCAAGATTATCAGTTCCTATTACAGGAAAGTCTACACCTTCCATTGTTATATTACCTGAGTTAATATCATTATATGGATTATTTACATCTGGAGAATTTCTTTTATACCCGTCTACAGAAAACTTAGTTGTTTTCTTTTTGCTTGGCCTACTACGCAATCTTCTTTGGACTTTATTTTTTTTATGTGCCATTATCTAAGGGATATAACTAATTTAGTATTATTCAATCTCAATAACATTTTTCTATTTCCAGAATCCATTCTTCTTAATATTACATTAGTGAAGTAGTTTCTAAACTTCTTATGTTGTAAAGGTGACTTAAAATAGTTTAAATTAACAGGATTTAAATTTTTAATGTATCCGTTAATTTCTGTATTCCAAATTGATTGTTCAGCATTTGTGAATTCACCTCTATCATTTGTAATATCCCAAAACTGATTAAATCTATATTTCTGTTCTACTTTAGAACATAATATATTAATACTGTTTGTATTAATTATAGGATAATTTAATTCTAAAATAGGATTATTAAATGGGGTAGGAGTTAATTGTAATAACCCTGACACCTGTTCATTATTATAAATAACAGATTGATCAAAATTAAAGTTTAAGTCTTCCCATTTATCATCTCCACATATATACCCAGGATCGCTCTTATATACATAAGCTTCCATTTGGTATTCCATACTTCTTACAGTATTCACTGTTTGTCCTGATGCAGCCACTAATTCTATTTCCCAAGGGTATTGTATATTATAGTAATTAGCAAAACTATCACATCTAACATTATGCCTCCATATTGAACCTATGTTATAATTAGGTGGGGTAGTCCCAGTATAGAAATAATTGCATACTATGGGATCAGGATTAATCCAATCTGGGTCACCATAAGAGAATATATCAGGTGGAGTATCGGGACATGTTCCAGATATAGTTGTTACTGAATCAGGAATGGTAGATGGTGGACAACTACATGTAATTTTTCTACATATAGGTGGCTTATCAATATTGCAAATTCCTGAAGATTGAGTATATAAATTTGTTTCTGTATTTTGATATACCATAGTATAGCCTGCATCACATGAGCATATCCAAGGACCTATACAAACTGACTCTGCTACATTTATTGCAACTTGTTGTAGTTCATCCACATTATTTGCAGCCATTGTAAACTGATTACCTCCAGGAGTTTCTGTATCTTCATTATATACCGTTCCTGATGTTAGATCTATAACTTCTGTATCATCGGGTACATTGCTATCAAAACCGCAAAATACAGCATATAGTTCTTGTTTAGTTGCATCTCCTAAATTTTGTAATGCCCAATTTCCTGTATTTTGGTATCCCATAGTAGGAGTTTGAAAGTCAGCTACGGAAGGATTAGGGCTATTTGTATCAGGATAAGACAGGTTATTCCCATCTGTTACAACAATTAAAATTTGTTTAAAGTTCGCCTCACCAGTTGCATCGCCTAACATTGAATTTACTTTATCATTTAATTGAGGTAAACCACCAGGACCTATATCTCCGTTATCATTTACTACAGGAAATGCTGTGCTTATAGCGTCATTTAAATCAGTTGATTGCGCGAAACCATTACCCCAGTTGTCCATATACCAATCATACACTTCAAGATATGTAACAGTATTCGTCATAGAATAAGTTGGTACGGCTGGGTCTGCTGAATTAGGTTGCATCCATTTTGTACTCCAATTACCCCATCCTGTAAATCCAATTTGTAAAGAACCTGAATTCATTAAAGTTTGAATAGATGGATTATTTATAAATGCATCTAACCAAGCCATTTGAGCTGTTCCAATACAATCATTCATTAAATTCCCAATTTCCCAAGGAGCAGTAAGTTCTCCAGGAAAATAATAAGGATGGGCCTCAGAGTTTCCTTGAGGCGGTGTACATGGTGAAGTTGTGCTTGATGACCAATCCATAGCAATTACAAGATCTATTCTGCAATCTGTAGGTCCACCTGATAAAATAGAAGCTATTTCATCAACATCTATTGTTCCTTCAGTAGTAGCAGTTAGTGCTATTTCACATAGTCCAGTATTAGGATTAAAATTATATCCAGGAGGACATTGCGGTATATCAGTAACCATAGTCTTAGTAGTAAAGAAATGATTTATGCTAGGTAAAGCAAATTCAGGATGCCAATCATGAAAAGATATCCATGATTCTGATTTTGGATCATAACTAATAGTCCATGATGCATCATCAAAATAAAGAGGATCACCTATACTTATAGGAATTTTTCCACTAGATGATTCTAATATAAACCCATCATTTAAACTATACGTCACTGCTTCAATCCACTCGCTCTTTACTCTATAATCTTTTTTCATAAAGTATGCAATGTCATCATTAGAATCATATATTGAATGACACCCAACACCAATCACTGTGTTATCTGATAACTTAGAGAATTCTAATTCAGGATATTGCTTTATTAATTGAGAAGGTAAATATTTATTAAACCACCACTTCATTCCTTTATTAGAAATAGGAACTAGTCCCTTACCTCCGTATTGAAATATCTTACCTTGTGCTTGAGAAATATAGAATAATCCTGCTGGAGTATTCATAACACTTCTTAAATTTTCACATGAACCATATTCATTTGAAAGATCAGAATTTGTTACATTTTGAAATGGTTGTTTGAACAATCCACCATCTCCAATAGTTAGTCTATCACCTCCCGCTGTTACAAGTTCCTCTATACCAGAAAATAATTGAGGAGATAAGTATGGAAAAAATATCATTGCTCCACTTTTATCCATTGGTTTTATAACACTTACTTTAGTTTTAAAATCTTTATAATTAAAATTTAAGAATACTCTCCAAAAATCTCTTTTAGATTCTTGCCTTGTAGATATACCTGTAGAAGCTTGTAATGAATATATAAGTCTTTTAGGACGGCTTACATAACAGTTAGCTGCAACATATGGATCATAATATCTAGCTTGTATTTGTCCCCAAGTAGATAATTGACTAACAAGTTTAGAAGGACTTAATGATTGATCATATCTATAATAGTTATCTATCTTCTGTATTTGTGCATGAAATAATTCTGTTAAATCATTATATTCATATACATTATATATTCTTTTACCAGCAATCTCTTCCCATTCCCTGTGATCTAAATTTATTTCTGACTCAACAAAGAAATCTAATATGCCATTAGAGTGTGAATATATATATGCATATTTCATTGCAAAAATAGGATTAGGATCTCCTTCATCAGAAAATGCTCCCATTATAGTATCTACTGCACCGCAACTTAAATTACCTCTATCTAAATAAAATAAATCTTTTGGAAAGAGAGCATCTAAACTCTGTGAATTACTAATAGCACTTATTAAAAGCTGTGGACCCGCAAGTGTTTGAGCTAACTTAGTTATATCATATTTTTGAGAATCCAACCAATATCTAGGATATGGTACATTTACATGTCTTGAATAATCATAAGTATATTCATCAGGTTGCCCCAATAAATACTGAGAAAAGATGGGCATAATTACTTTTTCAGTATATCTTGTAATAAATACATCACCAGAAAAAATAGGTTTTGAATTATACCTTGTTATATCTGGTTTATCAGGATCTATATAATTTACACAACCCCTCATAGGGATCTGTTTTATACCATCAAGTTGACCATATTGATTATCAAAATTAAATTTCAATGCTCCGTAATATGCAGATATAGTTCTTCTTCTTCTTGTAAGTGGATTTAATAAACGAGCTTCTACTGAAGTGTCATTAGTACCATTGTCAATATCCCAAATATCTCCTCCTATAGTAAATCTAGATGTATCTGATACTGATGGAATATCTATTTCTTTTTCTAAAGCAACAGCAACTATACTTGGTCTAAATAAATTATTAATTTTATATTCTCCATCATTAAAAGTTGCAAAAGATTGTCCTATATAATTTGAATCTTCGTTTTTAATTCTCCATAGATCTGTATTTCTTTTAGAAAAATTATCAAAACTACCATAAGAATTATACTTATATACAAAGTCTCTTGTTTTAACAAGATTATATAATAATTCTATTATTTCATTACCTCCGGTTGCAATATTAGTTCCTGTTGTTATTACACCTACTATAGCTCTCATCTCAGGTGGAAGTGCAGATAAACTAGTAGTATTTGAATTAGTAATCTTAAATTCAGAACCATTCCAACCAGGTGTACCAACACCTACAAATTGAGTTCCATTAAAGTACGTTGCATTAACTCCATCTGTCACTGTCCCACCAGCATATAAATCCGACATTTCTATTAAGGGAAAGCTTCCTGCTGCATATCCTAGATTGAAAGCTGACACAGCAGCTACAGTGGTTCCATACAATATAGCTGTAGCTGCAGAATTTGCACCAGTTGCTGTACTTCCTCCTGCTCCAGCAACTACAGAACCAAAATACCAATCATTCATATCAGGATAATTAAATGAAGGCGAAATTTGTTCTTTACTAACATCACCTTTAATTTCGTGCATAGCATATCCTATACCTATTAGTGCTGCTGTTACTGCACTAGAGTTTCTTAATAATTTAAATTGAGGATGATCTTCAGATGGTTTAAATGCTCCTATTTGATGGCCACTTAAATCTCCATATATTCTTGTTTCATAGGCATTTAAAAATGGTTTAGTAAACATTAAATCCGGTGAAGAAAATGTAAATACTTTTTTTGAATAACCACTTAATGGGGGATATTCGTCTATAGATGTATTAAAATTATGACATCCTTCTGTTCTAGTTATCTCATTTGAATTGGGATCATGATCCTCATTGTGAAAGTATATATCCGGTCTTAGATCATTATAGGGATAGTTAGGATATAGGCCTTGTACACCAGAACCAATTAAATCTTCTGTATTTGGTACATCATACTCTCTCATATTTCTAAATAAACCCTTTGCTAAAATAGATTTAGCACCATCCCTTGCTCCTTTTAAAATTTCATATCCAACTACATTTGTTAAATATTCTCCATCATTATCTTTTGGTTGTCCTATATTCGTAAATTCTACACCTAATAGATTTATATAGTCTCCATCATCAACAGATAAATGTAGTGGTGAATTATTATTACAATTATAACAATCTTCAGCCGGCATCTTGTGATGTCTGATAAACTCACCACATAAGTCTCCCCATATATCAGGTCTATTTGTTGGATATCTTTCAGTAGATTCCCAATAACCCATATCTCCTCTTGCAGTTATAGTACTGCCATCAGGTTGAGGTTCAGTTACTAACGATGTAATAATTCCGGTATTGTATACTTTAAATAATAAATCTCCGTTTGGATCTAATGCATTTACACTAAAATCATCATCTGTCTCCCAAGGATTTGGAGGATCTACTATAACGTTTCGAAAAGGTCTTGGTGCTCTTCCTGGTATATGATATGAACTTGATCTTTCTCCGGTATTATATATCCATCTTATAAAAAAGGCATATTGTTCATCTCTTAAAAAACCATATTTATTTCCACCTAAATGATAATATTTTGCAGGTAATTTATTTACAACAAAATTTGCTCTAATATCATTTGCTATAGGTTGATAATTAAAATCAAACTGCTCAACAGGCCCTTGTCTTAGAAGCCAATCATTAACAACAAACATTGCTTCTGATTTTTCATATGCAGGACTTCTTCGTGGTAGTGATTGCAAGTCCATTGGCCTTACCGCTGGATCTATATAATCAATATTAATATCTTGACGTTGTGTACTATAGAGTCCCACCCGTTTAGCAAATGTTTGACCTTGGTTTCTAATTAATATAACAAGTTCAAAATTTTCAAAATCTTTATCTAAATTTGTTATGGATAAATTTAATGAACCATTAGAACCTTCATGACTCCATAAAGTTTGAACATTAGAAACACCTATATAATCGGTTACACGTTGTTCAGCTTCTGTATATGCAATAAAGGCTTGATAGGAACCATTTATTAACATGCCTCCGTCAATTGCTTTAGTTAACTCTATACATGGTGTATCTACTAGAGGAGCCAGCCTTATTTTTTCACAATCTAACTTTAATGGTTCATCATCGCCAAAAACTACACAAGGCCCACCTCCTGTAGGAAGCATCTCCTGAATGTATGGTATATCATCTATGTTTAAACTTCTAGAAGGATTATTAGAATCATCCCAATATACTTGCCATGTACAATCAAAGTTTTCTTTTGATGCTCCTGTAATAAGGAATTCTCTATTAAAAGCTAAACAAGGATCATTTACTAAAGTTGTATACTTACATTCACTATCATCAAATCTACCTATTTCTGAATTGATATCATCTGTAGAGAAGATAACCCACTCATCACCAAATCTATATATTGCTCCTATAATTGTATAAGGAATAGCTCCACAATGTAAATTAGCTGGTTCATTACCTATAACACCCATATCACCTCCAGTAGAATTATTAGCTGCATTACGTGCATGCCACCAACTTTTAGAAGGTTCCATAGACTGAGAAATATCCTTATTCATTCCTTCAATGAATGAATTAATAATTACAGATGAGGAACTTTTCTTTTTCTTTTTCTTTGGTGTATCTTCTTGATCTTCAGTCATAGTAGTTTACTCGTTTATTAAACTACTAACAAGTAGTAGTAGTAGATGTTGCTGTTGTAGTTGAAGTCACGGGAGGTATATCATTGCCAGACATTGGTCTTGGGTTAACAGGCGCATGACTTAAGAACATATTATAATAATTATGATATTGAGCTCTTCTATTTACTTCCCATAACTTTCTCATTTCAGCAAAGTCAGGAGTATTAACAAAACTTAAAGCATTATTTCTAGCAGCTCTTAATCTTGTTTCAACTAAATTCATTTGTTGAGAAACATTTTCTCCTTGCCAAATCATATTCTCCAGGATTCTTTGCTTTATAGCATACTCATAATATTCATTACAGTAAGGCTGATCTAGAACTAATAAGTCTCCGCTTGCTGATTCCATAGCGCCTTGGTAACTTAAGTATACTTTTCCTGTTCTAAAAGTAGTTATTAAAAATCCATCTACTATTTCAGCAATATCAGGAGCTTGTGCACCTAGAGAAGGACAAAAACAAGTTTTACTATTTACTCCTTGAATACGCAGCTGCATAAATGTACTAAAGGTTCTAAATTGATTTGGCCCAATTCTTTGAACTATTTGATGAGTATTATTACCGTCACATGTTTTTACTACACATACATCTTTACATGTTTCAGCAGTTTTACATGCTATTGTTTCTCCAGGAGAAGGTACATAAGGAACATCATTAAATGTTTCAACATGTGTACCAGATGGCATCGTTGCATTTATTTTATACTCACCACATAAGAAAGCATAATTAAGAAATGCAAAATCCATAGGCAATTGACCTCTCCCATGTTCAACATCTATAACAACTTCTTTAGTTCTATGTATTTTTAAACCAAGATCATAATTTACTCTAGTTGCAACTTTAATAAGTTGTTGTGGTTCAATCATACCTTCTAATGCATATGTTGAAAAATCAATAGAAACATCTTCCATTAATTGAGTAAAGGTTCTATATTTTTGTGATACTCCCATTACCTATGTATATTTTGTTTGTTATCTGAATCCTCTGCAGGAACCTGTACTGTACCCATCATTGTTTGAATGACTTGACTTTCTATTTCTGCAAATAGAGCTTCTGGTATATATATTGGTTGATTATATCTAGGAGTGCAATCATCTGTTGTATCGCAATTCCACTTTGTAATATCTGAATTAAATACTCCTTCAAGCTTCAAAGCTTCCCATTCTATATTAGGAGAATATATATATCCATCTAACCACCAAAAATATTTTGTTGTGTTGTATCTAAATGACGTTGTTTTAGTCATAGAGGTATATGTGCCCGGTTGAGTAGCTTGAAGCTCCTGAGAGCCGTCTATGGAGCTTACAGTGCGTATAAGAGGTCCCCAGTATCCTTCAATCATGGATGGCAATCTTACTTTACTCCTTTTTATAGTACACCCACTACTTATTCCTGAACAGTGTGCTTCTACTTTATCTACATCTACTAATTCAATATAAGGTAACGCTTTCCAGACAGAATTAAATTTCATTAACTTATTAGCATAATCTTGCCTGCGCATTAATACTTGGGCAAACTTTTCTATTAAGCTATATATATATCTGTCTGTAACATACGCATCTTGGACTTCTGCTTTAACTTGTCCTCTGATTCTTGATATTGCTTCTGCTATTGTTGACATGTTCTTTATGTTTCAAATTCATTATAATTTTTTAGAGCCTCTTTTGTTTGTTCCATGTTTGAATCGTATAAATGAGCAACTCTATATTTATTCTTCATAACTACATACTTCGTCCAGTTTAAGGGATACGTTTTAGCCACTGCTCTTTTAAATTCTCTACATGCAATAAATCTCCATAGCTCTCTATTTTTATATCTATATTTTGTAGACCAATTAGTATAAAAGATTTTTCCTAAATTCCCATCGGTTTCCCAATTCTTATTTTGTAAAATCTTACCATATTCATGAGATAGAGCATAATTCGGATTAATTGTTTTAGAGGAAGGACATGTTCCAATAAATAAATAACCTAACGAATCAGGTAACTCTACACCATCTCTATGATTGATAACTGCATTCCATAGTTTTACATTATATAGTTTAATTATTTTTTTAAGTTTAGTATTATCAATATTGGAATATAGCGGTTTCTTATCTTTAAATTCTTTTATTGTTTTTTCATTTAATAGCCCCAATCTTTTCTCTCTATATCGTGAGGCTTTCAGATCAGGTTTTTTAAAATTGTTAATCATATAGTTATATTATAATTTACAAAAAAAACCCCACTTAATGAAATTTAATAGGATCATTATCTTGCTTGATAAGTTAATTCACAAATATTCCCTATTAATGGGTCTTGTAACTCTAGTTTTCCTGATCTTCTATTGCCTACAAATTTGTTACTATAATGATAATAATCTGTCTTTCCTAAACTAGGCAAAGTCTTTTCTATAAAACCTGCTGTTTCATTAGATGTCATATATTCTACTTTCCTATCAGTATGTATATGACCTTTAAATAACGTTCTGTTAGTTGTATCTCCCCATTGCTTAGGATACTCTGAAGCATATATTAAAGGATTATTTTTACTACGCTTATCTCCATGCTCAAAAGCATTAAAGTTATTATGCCATACATGAACTTTTCTTTCTTCATATTTTACATCCCATGTAATTTCATCACTAACTATTGATTTAGATAAAGCATGTGCTAAGTGATATGATGAAAGTCTATCATGATTACCAGGAATATATACTATATGTAACTCTTTACAGAAAGCTTTTATATAATTTATAGCCCAGTGCATAGCATCAAACGCCTGTGAGTATGCATCTGTAGCATTCATACAGTTATCTACAGGGGTACCGCCTGTGGTTGTACCATGAAAAGTGTCCATGTTAATTATATCTCCTCCTACAACAAAATATAATCTTTCTATATAATGTGCTGGTGCAGCTCTAGACATTAAGTTTATTATTGTATCTTCAAAGTCTTTGTCAATTGTTTCATTACCTTGTTTACCAAAGTGTATATCTTGTAGTGACATAACACCACAGACTTTTTGCCCATTTTTAATTTTAGATAAATTTACTCGTGGTATTTTATAAGTTTTAGGAGTCCAGTCCTTTAGTAACTCTTCCAAGTCATCTAAAGATGTATCTTTTTTTCTTGTAATTAATGCAGATACTCTCCAATGATCTCCCATTTGCTTATTCCAATATTGGGATAATTTCCAAAGAGTTGTATCAATGTTAAGTAGACTTATGATTTCTTCAGGTGACTTAGGTTCGTGAGAGAATTTTCCTGATATTTTTCCTTCTCCTTTTTCTAGATTAATTGTTTCTGCTATCTCTGCATTCTTAGACGCATTGAAGAAGAACCTCCGTTTTTTCTTTTCTTTTCTTTTATCTGCTTTAAGCTCTTGTTTAATTTCTAAGTATTCAGATTCAGTGATACCTAATTTAGCAGAACAATACATTGCATTCTTTTTCCATCTTAATGTTTCTGCAATTTTTTTCTTAATATTAGCCATAGTAATAAATTATTAGTTGATCAAAGATATAAAAAAAGGCTTATTAAAACAAAAAGAGATCAGGTTTCCCCAATCTCTTCCAACTTGCGTGGTAGAAAACCAACAAACCACCACTCTGTTGTTTTTTATTATACTATACAGCTAAAGTTGAAAATAAAATTTCTATTGGTTTACAGTCAACTGAATTCCCTGAATCCACAACCTTTACTTTATACGCTGTACTAGCTGTTAAATTTGTTATTGTATAATTATTTATTGTAGTTACAATAGGCACAGTATTTTGAAGTACATAGCCTCCCGGTGATATTTGAGTATCAATATATATATTTAAACCAACACTAGAACTCCATACACCATTCCAAAGAACAGATGCTGTTGCCGCTGTGATAACACCTGCATAAACATTATATGGATCATGTTGTACATCATTTGCTGTACAAGCCCCTAAACCATTACTTATCATCATAGAAAACTTCTGAATAATAGAGTCTAATCTTTCTCCTTTAGTTACTTGTAAAATTGCTCCTGCATCTCCAATTTGAAAAGTAGTACCACAGTAACTTACACATTCTGCACATTGAATATCATCACATCTTTCACTACCCACACTACAATCAGTATAGGTACATGCGTTAGTTAAAGCTGTATCAGAACACCTACATTTTACACTACACTTGGTACAATTACATGCCATTTTTATATCTTTTTATTTTTTATTATCTTAATTAAGCGCATCCAAAATTTATTAAATCAATTACAGTTGCCGCACTATATGATGTATTGTATCCACCACCTGTTGCAGCAGCAAAAACTCTCCATGGATATGTTACGGTGCTACCTGATGTATATGTTAAATCAACACCTGCTCCAACAACACTACATCTTATACCATTTATGGCACATGTTGTTGCTAAATTATTCATTCTTATTACATCAGCTGCATCAAATGCATCATCTCCACCACTAGGTAAATTATCTGTATATATTAATAGATTTTTTGCAACACCTACTCTAAATGCTCCTAATAGAGCACTTGCTTCAACTACTAATCCAATTGCTGTATCGACTGGTTCTGGATCTTGACCACCTGAACCTATAGGCCAATCAGCAGGTAATGTAGTACCAGTATTAATAGTGGCTAACTCAGATTTAAAGGTTGAGGCATTACCAATAGCAAACTTTGTTACTGCAGTATAGAACTGCCAAGTAGTAGCCCCTGTATTAATAATTTTTTGATCCGCAGGTAAACCTACATAATCAGTTGATGTATTATATGTTGGTGTACTAGTAATACCTTCATCAGCTAAAATTAATCCTAAACTATAATTAGAAGAAGATAATGTATCTATTTCAGTTGTTACAGTATTAATACTACTTTGGATAGCAGTGACTTCAGTAGACATAGTTGATGTATAATCAATTATGAATGCTACATCCATTCCTGTACTACATGCCAATGCTGCAGTAGATGTATTGAAAGATACAGTGTCAGGACAAATTTGTGTACCACCATTTAATAGAACTGTTGTTTTTACATAGTAACTCGTACCAGGAACTAATGAATTAAATATATGAGATACATTTGCTGTAGGAGAATTTTGCGTATATGTTTGAGTAAGGACATCTGTAGATGTATATAGTTCAATAACATATACTGCACTACCACCTATTAAGTTTACAAATGAAACTGTTGCAGATACAGAACTTACTGCAGAAATAGTTACTGCTGCAGGACAAGGAACAACACCAGAAATAACACTTGTTATAGTATCATTACATGTATCTGAACCATCTGTCATACAGAATGCCACAGAAACATTTAAATCCTGTTGCGTATTTAATGTGGGTACTGAAATTGTAACACCTGATGCAACATTTTGCAATGTACTTACACTAACAGTGCTAGTTACAGCTATTCCTGTTACATCACTTATTGTTATAACTGAACTTCCCGCACAGTCATTAAATGTAGCGGGGATAGTACTTGTTTGAAAATTAAGATTTAAACCTGTTATTAGCCCTGAAGAATTAATAAGAGATGATGCAGTATATCCATATTGAACTGCAGTGCATCCTGTAGGACAACAATTTAATTGTATTGCTGCTATAGCTGTATACATATCATCTATAACTACCCAAGCGTTTTGTACAGACTGAGCTAAATTAACAGGAGTTGAATTCCAGCCAAGTATACTACCATAGTTACTTTTAGATACATTATTAGTTAACTGTGCTGTTGAATTAACAATAAATGTTTGAGCTAAAGCATTAACTATAGCAGATGGTAACCCCACCGCTGTTCTTTGTGTACAAAATGAACTTTCTAATGCTAATACTACTACAGATATATCTGTTAAAGTTCCTATGCTAGTTGCCGGAATGCATGTAGGAATAATTTGCTTCTCTACTATTGCACCAGAGCATGGTAAAACACATGCTTCTAAAATTACTAATCTCCCAGTAATATTTGTAAGTGCAGAATTAAGAGTATTTATAGCTGTTAGATTAGTACATACTTGCGTAGCCATAAGCGAAGCAAATAAATCTAAACGTAATTCTGTTACAGGATTTCCATTAACATCATTATACTGCAAACATGCAGGTAATATCATTAATGGTAAATCGTCTTGTATTTGTGATTTAGTTGATAAACTACTAGTGCATGAGCATGCGCAAATCTGCACAATCATTTCCTGTAATACTGGTACTAATTCAGTGGGTTGTAATCCAGGTATATTTAAACATGTTAAATCTAATCCTGTAAGAGAAGGGTTAACTAATATTCCATCATCAATTAGTGTACATACTCTAAGAGCTATTTTTGATGTTACTTCTGTAATAGTATCACCATTACATAAATTTATACATGTAATGTCGGGACCTTGCCATACAACACAATTTGATGATATATTATCACATCCGTTTGTTGATGCGCTGGAGCTAGTTGGAATCATAAATATTTTTTTTACTATAATGTAATGTGATCTTGCACTCTATACAATTATAATATACAAAATTTTTTAAACCCAAACAAGAAATGTCTGACTTTAAAAAATTTTATAAAATATATATGAGGAAACCTTATGCTTCTTCGTATGCCTCTTCTCTCACTTCTTTTTCTTTTGCAGGACTAAGCGCCCCGTCTTCAAGACTGATATTAACAGATCCATACTTTTTTTCTAACTTACCTGTTATGGTATCCCAGAGTACTTGATGTTCAGCCTGCTTGCTTATCAGTTGATTCTTAACTACTTCTGCATTACCAATGTTTAGTAATACATTATTCATTTCACTTTGAAGTTCTTTAACTTCTTTAAGCTCTTTTGAAGTTAGCTTTTTTGCTTTAGATGTTGCCATTGTAATTGGTTTTTTTGAAATTTTCATTAAGTCAAAGATAATAATAATTTATTTATATCCAAGATATTTTGTTAAATATTTTTAAGCACCTGAATATGGCTCTACATAAACATTAAAATTAATTTTAAAATATCGAGTTCCATCTACTCCATCAGCAAATGCCATCGCAGCAAAAACCCAATCTCCTGCGTCTATAACTACACCATTTGTTGACTCAAAACTTGTAGGGCGAGTATCAACAGAAGTACTAGGCAGTGTACAGAGAGCAGAAGCTACAAGCTCATAATCTGTATCAGCCTGAGCTCCACCATCTCCCATAGCAGTAACAATCGAATCTGGAACCTTAAAGATATATATATAAATATCTGCACCCTCATTATCCGTATTATTAGTGCCCGTAATAGCTCCTTGAAGACGGACCTTTCCATCTACAATAGTTTGAAAAGCTCCTTGATTGCCAAGGACTGGTGTAACCGTTGTAGTACTTATTGTTGTAACTGTTGAGCCTAATCCCGTAAAACCGGGAGTTCCAGCGTAAAGTGCTGTAGTCCAGTAGTTTGTGCCACTATTAAATCCACTAACTGAACCAAGCACTATAAATCTAGCGCTATCGTCAGTTGAAGTATATATTGTCACTCTTCCTCCACTTCCCATAATTAATGTAGGAGTAGGGGCGCTAGAGGCCCAATACATAGTGCCATCCGTCTGACCAGCAAGGATTTGGCCATTTACTGTTGGAACTGCAGGAAGAGTATAAGTTACATTAATAACAACATTGGCAGGAGCTTTTAATCCTATATAGTTAGTGTCATCAGAATCATAAATATAAACTACTCCAGGGACAGCAGCATTACTTCTTATAGTTACGGGGTCGTTTAAATATATACTACCCTCTTGAAACTTTGCAAGAAGGTCTGTAGCATTAGAACGCATGATTTTAAAAATACTCGAACCTCCTCCGGCAGCATTTAAGTTTAAGCTACGGACAGTATCATCTATAGTTATGTTATTAGTTCCAATATTTGTATCTGCATCAACCCAAGACATAATACCTGCAGAAGTAGACTGAAGGACTTTATCTGAAGCCGGGGGAGCTGCGGGAAGAGTGTAATCTATAGAATCAGTTACGGTAGAAGGAGATTTAAATCCAACCCATGACCCTGTACCCCCTGTACCCTCATAAAGCTGAAGAATAGCCCCATTAGCACTATCAGGTTGTATCCTTAATTTTTTATATACATCTGTTACGCCTTTTTTATATAATACATATGGAGCATTAGTAGATGACTCAATAGAATACGAACTACCGTTTCCTGATGAAAGAGTTAAGGTTCTAACCGTAGATGTTCCGGCAATAGCAAGATTAGCAGAGCCAATATTATTATCTGCCCAAGATGTTAATCCGCTTCCATCAGTCTGTATTACCTGATTACTACTTCCGTCAGCAGCAGGTAATGTTAGGGTATAAGATGACGCCACCGTATCAGGAGCCTTAACAGCAACATAGTTGGCGCTTGTCCCTGCGCTAAATCTTATCTCAGGAGCAGTAGTAGCACTATCTGTTCTTAGATAAAGTCCATTAAAGATTGAAACAGATGATGAAGTAAGATTAATTACGTTACCTGACCCTGAAGTAATCAGCAAGCTATAACTAGAAATAGAAGTTGTTCTAGCCGCATCAAGAGTCAGGTTTGTATTTGCAATATTTGTATTGCTTCCCCCTCCTGTAGCCCAAGATAAATTTGCACTTCCATCAGTACTCAATACTTGATTATTAGTTCCATCAGATGAAGGAAGGACATATAGGGTATCTGCACCAAGAGCCGCAGGAGTTTTAAACCCAACACTGTTTGTACTCCCATCACTTATTCTTAAAATCCCCGGTGCTTGCCCACTTACAGGACTCCCTATATAAGTATTAACCTCATTAGTTGTAGACCCCCCTACTATAGTTATACCCGCTTTTCGTAGATTATTTGCTTTTACAAATAAAGACAAACTACCTTGTATAGCCGCATCAGTATCAATGACAATTTCTCCTAATATAGAAGCGTATTCTTCTTCACCCCCCACACTAGTTTGTGAGTGAAATCGTATAGCTCCTATATCGGCTTCTGCACTACTTGCAGAATTTTTAAAAAATACTAAATCAGGTTCAGTTCCTGCTATTGCGTTAGTACACTCAATAGTTAATATAGGTTTATCTGATACACCACTTGTGAGTTTTAAAGCAGAGGCCTTAACCGTAACATCATCAAGAAATTCAATTGCCATGCTTTTATTTTATTATGTTACTTTATGCACTAATATTTTAAATTGATCTTCTGTAAAGGTACCTGTTAGAGAAACTGTAATATTGGCGGTATCTGTACGAGTGACATCTGCAAATATAGAACTATTTGAGTTAGTAGTATCAAAAACTTCAACAAATACATCTCTTGTAGTAAAAGCATGATTAATAACCATATCAGGATCAGTTAATGATCCTGCTGCTGGTCCTACAAAGTCTTTAACAGTAGCTTCATATAGAGCTTGCACATCATCATTAAAGTCAACAATTCCTGCACTACCTGCTGATATAACAGCATTAGGAAGTACAATGGCTTGCTCAGTCGCTGCAGTAACCATACCAAAACCATCTGTTGTTATAGCAATGGATTTAACCTGATTTCCTGTAGGAGGACTAGTTGCATGTAGAATAAGTTTAGGCTCTCCTGGAGTCATACTAGATGCAAAACCATTTGCAGGACTAGTATTAGAATAGTAAGCTATACCTGCAACAGTATTTGTTGCTGTCCCAATTTTATTCTGAACAATAGTCCAATCTCCAAGAACAGAAGTTCCTGCTGATTTATTATGCTCAGCGATTAAAAGGTCGCCTATTTCAACTTCTTCACTAAAGAAATCTCCGGCAACAGTAACAGCATACGCCCATCCTTTTTCTACATCTATCTGTGTAGCATTAAGACCATCAAGTCCCGGAGAGTCAGTAGTTGCATTATAACTTCCTTTGTATATAACAAAGTCATCAGCAACTTCAGTAACGTATGCTACGTTGGCCCACTGAGTATCTAAACTATAGTCACCGTATACAGCAGCAATTGTAGGCTGTGCTGTAAAAGTATTTGAAGTAGAACTATCAGAATTTAAATTAGTGGAGAAAGTTACATTATTTGTAACGCTTAACGAATTTGGATTAAAATCAGTTGTTATTGTTAAAGTACCAGGTAAAACAAGTGTATGAGATAATCCAAGTGTAACAATACCATTATTTGGTGTAGAAGCATCAGGCGTTGTTATTATTTGATTTGTAGTGGGTTTAAAATAAAGTATAGATGGATAACCTGAACCACTACCTCCTTCTGCAAGTCTTACTCTAGCATACCGAGCTTCAGCTGAACCGAATGATGTTGTACCAAGACTATACGTATTATTGTTGTATGTAGGCCAAGCAGCCCATTCTATAGCAGTAGAACTTGTGGCTTTTAAATAATGATCAGTATCTGCTGGATCTCCTGCAGATAAAACAGAACTTGCTGTAAAAACACCTGATGTAGTTGAAGTTGTTATATCAACAAACTCACCTGCAGTATTAGTTGCTGTAATAGCACTAACTCCTGAATTTGTATGAGTTTGAAGTTCAGTTAATGTAATTTGTTCAACAGAATAATCTGCATGACTGACCATTATTTTTGATCCAAGTGTCCAATCGGCAGTATCACCTGAACCTGCAGATAAAACAATGTTCCCTACTGAGCCAGATACTGCCGAAGTATAGTCAGGAGTAGCCACATAAACATCTGATGTTTCTGTTACTGTTACACCTGATTGCCCGTCAACACTATCTACATCGCCAGTACCATCAAGATCAATCCATGATCCTGCTCCTGATGCTCCATTATAGTAAGATAGTGTACCTGCACTACCTCCACTAGGAGTGAAGATTAATCTTCCCTCATAGGTTGGTAACCCAGCTTGAGCAACTACCTCCAATGAGGTGTTTTTTAATTCTTGTTGATCTAAGTCAACATTGCTATAAAATTTTAAAGCCATTATATTTTATTTAAAGAGTTAAGCTTTTGAACCAATAATCAAACATCTAACTGTATTTGCACCTGGCGCAACAGCAAATGTAATTGTAAGTCTAAATGATGTAAGATATACCGCACGTTCAACTCTAGCATATACTGTTTCATATGAAGAATTATCATAAAGTTGTACAGAAACATCTAATCCAGCAGGCATATCATATATAACGTAGTCAGTTGCTGTAGCACCTATTGATGCCACATGTGTATTTAGATGTAACTGTGTATTTACAGCTGCATCAAAGTCTGAAACATCACCTGAAGTAAGTTGTATATTTTGACTAGAAAGTGTATCAACTGTTCCAAATGATGTAGTGGTAATAACAGGAACGCTAGTAGCTGAACCTGCTGAACCACTTGATGTTGCTGCTATAAGTGCTGGTGCTCCAGCAGTCATACCACTTGCAAAACCATTTCCATTTAGGAATTTAGCTATACCTGCAGTGCTATTTGTAGCTAAAACAACGTTGTTCTGTAGAATAGTCCAATCTGCTTGAACAGTAGGTGTGTCACTCTCAGCAATAATTAAATCACCTTCATCAAGAGCTGGAGACCAAGAAAAGAGACTTCCACTTCCTGTTCCACCCGCAGTTATTGCATATGTCCAACCTTGTAAGACACCTGCACTAGGAGTGGCGTCTCCTGTTGTTGTTGTAGCGTCTAATCCACCTTGGAAGATAAGTCCCCCGGAAACGACACTGTCTACATAAGCCTTAGAAGCAGCGTCTGTAGCAGAGCTTGTTCCCGTATTTGGCATAGTAGGAATGGCAGTAAATGCTGCTACACCTGTAACAGATAAAGTACCTGTTATAGTTGCTGTAGTAGCTACAGTCATATCGCCATTAATAGTGGCCAATCCTCCAGTAGCTAGAGATCCAGGAGCAGTAACTGCAGAAGGTAAACTAAAGGTAATAGTATTAGTTCCTGATTCTGTAGCTAAAACTTCACCTGCAGTACTTGTGAAATTCACAGTAGAAATAGAAGCGGAATCACCATCTGTTAATGTAATAACAGCAGTAGAACCTCCTGAAGCGGGAAGGGTATATGTTGTATTAGTATTTGGTGTAGGAGCATGCCAAGTATTATTACCACGTAAATATGTGGTTGAACCAGGAGTTCCTGTTGCAGATAAAGATGCTGTAAGTGTTACAGCTCCAGTAGCAGCAGTAGCAGTTGGAGTCATACTTATAAAGGTGGTATCTGTAGTAACAACAGAAACTACACCTGATAGAAGTATAGAAGGAAGATCACTAACAGGATAATACTTTACTGTATTACCATTAGCTACTAAAAGATTTGATGAATCAGCTAGAGAACCTGAAGTTCCTGCAGATAAAATGATATTATCAGATGAGGTATAGTCGGGTATTATAATCACTGCAGCAGCAGTACTACTCCCTGATGTAGTAAGACCACCTGAAGCAGTGACACTATCTACATTACCTGTTCCATCTAAAGCAATATAATCACTTCCATTAAAGTATTTAAGTACATTAAGTGAACTATCATAAAGAATTCTTCCTTGGTATCCTGCTGGAATAGATCCAGTTGCGAATTTCTCTAATGAAACATCTTGAATTTCTTGTGCGGACAGATCAATACTGTCATAAAATAAAATTGCCATGGTCTATTAGTTAAGAGTATATACTCCGATAGTAGAGTAAAGTTGATGAGTATGTAGGTCTTTATTTAAACCTGTGAAAAAATTATACATATTTATATTGAGTTAAGTTCTTGTTTATATTATTGAGTTAATTTAGAAATGCACATCCTGCAAAGGCTGAACTAAATGTTATCTGTACTACATTACTATTTAGATAGTCTACTTGACCTATAACTATTTCAGTATTTCCATCTACAATAGTTACAGATGGAAACTTACCTAGATTATGTGTTATAGTCCAGACGAGCAATGGTGAAGTAAAGCATTGAGTATACGTACCGCCTGTACTTATTAACTCAGCTAAATCTACTATTGTACAAACACTACTAGGTGTTGCTGGACAAGCCGAGCTTGCTGTTTCATTTATAGGAGCTAAAGGCTCAACGAATACACCTTGTATTTTTGTTGAAGCAACAGTCTTATTGCTTTTACTATACTTCCATTCATATATAGAATGGGTGATAGCAGCCGACTCATAGTTGACAATACAACACGGAGTTATACCAAACTTAATTTCTCTAAATACCATATAGGACTGTTGTGCAAAATTTTGCTCAACACTTATCCTTTTGTTGAGTGCTAACTCAGCAGTATATATTGCATTAGATCGTTTTGCTATAGCCATTTTATCTATTTCTTAAGTTTTTAATTTGTTGTTGTGCTAATTCTAAATTTAAATTTTTTGTTTTAGATGTACCGTACTTGCCTACGCAAGTTTTATGGATGGTTTTCCCATCACTTGCCACATGCTTTTGACAGCCGCAGGTAAAAGGTTTGTTACATTGTACACAATTCATATTTTTGGTTTTAAATTATATATGGATTACTACCCCCACAGTTTCCTGATGGGCATTTTATTTTATTTAATCTTTCTTTTGCATATCTATAAAGTTGCATGCCTTGAGAAGATGCTTGACAATACTCAACATTTGCCACAGCAGCATCAATCATGGTTTTAATGAAACTCATTTCACTTAATACATCCTGTCTTTGAGAATCAGGTTGACAAGCTTGAACATCTATATCACATAAAACCTGATAATACTCAGTAAGTAAAGCTGTAACTCTTAAATGATTGTATTCTACAAATACTGTAGTATTAGGCGATACACTATATCTAATGATATATATACCATCCGTAAGATTTTGTTGTTCTGTTCCACACAATTTTGTTTGTGTTCCTATAACACATGCAGTTAAACACATATCAAAGTTTTTATTTACTTTAGTTAAAACTGGAACAGAGAATCCCGGAAGAGTAATTAATAACTCTTCACAATCTACAGCAAGTTCAGTAGCATACTGACTAGTATCTTTAATACATAAAAGTCCACAATTTGAAACTGTAGGAATTTCTAAACTTAGTATATGCTTATCAGCCATGATTTATTGCTTTATTACTCTATAGATATAATATACAAAAAAAAATAGATATATTAAAATAAAAAGAGCAGGAGTTTTACGTCCTGCTCTCATTTATCTAAAAGCTTATGCTTTTATTATTATTTACTTTTACTATAGAACGAAAGTTTCCATTGCAATATTTTGTCCAGCTGCATTAGCCATTACAATTAAATTATCTAAAATTAATTCAACTGAAGTTTTTGCTGCCGAATCAGAATCTTTAACAAAGATTTGACACACATATTGATCTTGATCAAACACACCGCTTGGGTTATTAAATCTTGGAACAACATGCTGTACATAGTAAGCTTTATAAACAGCTGATCTATCTACAAAAGAAAGCAAGTCATCAGACATCTCAATCTCTCTGATTCTAGCACTATCTGCATTTCCTTGGTTATAAGGAGACTGACGGTATCTTTCAGATAAGATCAAAGCTCTAATTACATCTTCACCTTGTGTTTGTTGCATTGAACCAGGAGTCATAGTTGCTACTCCACAATCATTACAAGGATCTCCAGTTTCATCTAGGATGCTTAGAATGAGTTGAACAGGTTCAGCATTATAGTGATCTCTAGTATCAAATGAGCAATTACCAAATTTAGTATCTACATATGCACCTTTAATGTTTACACAAGCAGTAATTCCTTCTGTAACTGGATCTGCAGAAGCTGTATATCCGTCTCCATTAACTATTTGAGCAATAGTCCAGAATCCTGTATCAGGATCAACTGTAGCAACTGTTAATTCAGCAGTACCACTACCACCAGCAATAAAAATAGCATCAGCTGCAGTATATCCCTGTCCACCATTATTAACTGTTGCTGAAACAACTGCTCCAGCAGAAGCTACAACATCTAAAGTAAGTCCTTTACCTGAACCTCCTGTTGTAGCAACATCATCTGCAGTAACATAATCTGTTCCAGCTGTAGTTACAGCACCAAGTGTAGCAACACTATCAAAATCTGGTTGTGTAGTTCCAGTTCTTGTTACTGCCATTGCAGCACCTCCTTCTTGAGCAAATGGTGACATTAATGGATCACATAAAAGCATCTGCATTGCAGCAGCTAAAGCTACAGCAGGATCTATATGAGTTTGTCCAACAGCACAACATAATCCAGTAAGTGGACCTCCATTACATGAAGCATCACCCGAACTATCGCCAATTGCATAAGCATTGTGGTTTAAGAAACGTAGAGCAGGCGAACCTTTAATATCCATTCTTACAAATAGATTTTGCCCACAAGGAGCACAATCAGAAGCCACACAAAGTTCTACTTTTGCCTGACGTGCTACAGTAGCATCTTGTTCCCAAACTCTTGAAATATATCTTGGGTTAATACCTTTAGATTTTACAGATTCCTGATATCCACCATGTCCTGGATTGTTTCCAATCGTATCAGAAGCATATAAGCTACCTTGAACTAAATAAGCTAAAGCATTTGCAGGTAAAGTTGCTGTTGCAGGATTTACATCAAGTGTTTTCCAAGCAACATCGGTTACTAAACCTAATTTACCTTTACCTAAATTTTGTGTAGCAGTATCTGCAGTTTCAACTGCTCCATCTACTACAAACGTTTTATAAAACGCATTATTAAAATATGCCATATTTTTTAAAATATTGTGCGAGGACCATTACCCCCACTAGTTATATAGATGATTTAAACAGTTTACTCTGCTCGTAACATATGTGTTACTATAATAATATACTGATACTACATCAGAATACCAAATTTAATTATTTCTTTCTGCTCCTGCTTGACCTCTTTGTTGTTGATATTGATTCTCAATATCTCCAGCAATAATTGAAGCTGCATCATCTAGCATTACTTCTGCTAAATCATCTTTAAATTCACAATTAACATTAATCACAGAAACATTACCTGTATACGGATCTACACAGTTTAGAACTTCAATATATGCGGGTTGTCTATAATATGTTAATACTGGATTAACAATAGTAAAGTCAGTATTTCTATATATCCTAATTGTATTATTTATCATAGTACAAAATGTTTCTCCCCATTCAAAGTCTGGATTTTTTAATGGATCTCTAAGAAGTAAAGGAACGTTGGCTTCTTCAGCTAAATATACAGTCATACTTCTAGCAGGACAACAATCCGTTTGTGCATCTGTACCAACCCTTTTATATTCCAAATACGTACTTACTGGAAAGTTATCACTTTCAAAATAAGTATCTGTAGATGTTCCTGTTAATGATAGTTCAATTAGTAAAGGTTGTAAATCATCAATTCTTTTCTTTGATAACTCATCACCTTCCTTATACATATTACCCCCATGTAGGTTTCTCCTACACCACTCTACTTGAGCTTTATTAAACGCCTCAACAAATTGCCAGCATTCTATATTATCATAGTCTTGGCTATCTAGTTTATTTAACCTTTGTTTTAGTTTAATTAAAAGGGTATTATTATTCATTGTCTATATTTTTATGAAGTCCAGTATGGTTCAACTTTATCTAAAATAGACATTAGAGATTCTTCATTTTCTGGATTCTTTAAGAATTCAAGACATTCTGAAGGAGTTTTTCCTAGTCTAATACCACTATCAATTGGTTCAATCCAACCTCCAGCTTTAGTTGTTATAAATCTATAATATAAAGCATCTTTTATTAATGCTCTTATTTTTAATTCTTCCATAGTCAGTTGAGAAACTTCTAGAAACTGACCTGCAGCTCTCTTCTTAGAAGATTCTGTACCCAATCCATTGATATAATTATCCATATTCTCATATAGAATATCATTGGGAGTAGACTTGATATATTGTACACTATCTGTATCACAGATTTTAGCAACATACATTAACTTAGTTGTATTAGAATCATATAGGTTTTGTAATTCAACTAATGATCTATTTCTTAACTTACTTAATTCTGTACGTGTGTTTAAACTTTCTTCTGCTGTATCTAAATAAAATTTAGGAGCATTAGTTGCTTCTTTAGCTATTCTTAATGACTTAGCAACAATAGAAAAACCACCTGCATTTATTGCATATAACTTAATTAAATCATAAGGGTCTTTTTCTGGATCTAAAAATACAGGATCATTCCCACATCTTAAACTTATCTTATCCCAAAACTTAGAATTATCAGGTTTCATGATTGTCAATTTATTCCAGAAATCCTTATCCTCTGGATCAACAACATTTGCCGCTAATTCAGCTTCTAACTGAGCAACTACTTTTCTGATTTCATCAACTTTAGCTTTCTTTTTATCTTTAGAAAGCATCTTTACATCAGGAGCAAACTCATTTAAGCCAGTCACATAGCGTTTTACACCATTCATTTCTAAACAAGCTAATGTTTCTTCATGGAATACTCCATCATGAAGGGATAGACCATATTGTTCTAACCCCATATTCTCTTTTCCAACACTGAAAAAAGGACGCACTGCAATAGTGGAATCTTTTCCTAGTTGATACTTTTCTACAATTGTGTAATCAGTCATTATTTTTTGGTTTTAAATTATCAATTATTATTTACTCAAAGGTACATAATTATGTACAGTATTAATTAATATTTCTATTGCCAGTTTTTACACTGACAAAGTTATTTGAGTATTAAAAAAAGGGGAGGTTTTTAATCTCCTCCCCTTAATGTTAATTATTCTTAGAATGATCCACCTGTAATTGGGTTTCTCATAACAATCTTAAGAACTTTAGTAGGATCCTTCACCCAGATAGCTGGCATAGTTTGAGTCATCATAACTCTATAACCATTGAAGTTTCCTGTAGAAGCAAATCCTTGTGATCTTCCCATGTAGTCCATAGTACCATTTTGGTAGAACCACTTAAGTTGATTATCCCAAGAAAGTTTCAACAAGTGAA
>JAOQGK010044442.1:0-10915 GCA_027564095.1 Cellarinelloides crassus
AAAAAACTCACAAGAGCTTATTGATGTTCACGATCAGTTAGCGAGTGGAGCGGTTCAACGTACGCAACAAACCGATGGCACCCAACCCTGCAGAGAACAGAATATTCACGCTGGAAATTGATAGCCCAAGGCTTAGAGCTTGAGAAATACCAGCCACAAAACCGCCGGACAGAAAAAATCCTGCGATGGCAACCCCATCGATTATCAGCATCAACAATAAGAACATCAGGCCTTCTACCGGTTTGGCAGAGAACGACAGCCAGTCAATATTATGTTTGAGCTGGTAAGCCGTCAGATAGCGCATCGCTTTCTGTATTTTTTGTGAAAGCCCAGCGAGCCGCGCTGATGTTGCACAGGCGGTCCCGTCAATTTCAATAGCGGCATTCTCTGCAATAGCCTCTGGTGAGGGTGATTGCATTTCTGCTTCAGCTTTGATCTGTTCAATGTTTTCTCGAATATCCGCTAGATCTTCACTCAGATCGAACATTTGGTCTTGTTTTAACGCCTCCAATCTACCGTTAATACCGCCACCTAAAACGGCATCCGTCGACGTTTGAATGATATTGCCATTCAACATGGTTCATCCCTTCAGGTTGGGAGGGCTACAATTGGCGCTCCCTATCCTCAATTTGCAGCAGGGGATTAGCTTCCCTGGGCGAAATTCGGGTGAACTTTTTATTTGGTGGTTTGTGCCTGGTTAAAAATATCGATCCGGACCGCCAGATCAATCAAGCGATACCGGGGAACCAAGCGTGTTTGGGGCATTTGCTTTAGCGGAACCAGTGAACGGTGACGAAAATCTCGTATCCAGCGAAATGACCCGTCATTGTTGAAAGCCAAGTCAATATCTTCATCGCCAATCTCAAACACTCGGCCGTTTGCCCATAGAATTGAACCATGGAAGCTGTAGATTATTGTTGCCATCCAATTTGGCACTTCTCGACTGCCCATAGGAAGCATTGATATATGTTTGGCTAAGCTTTGGACGCGGTCTCGTTGTAACAATTCCCGTGCACTTGCAACATAGATAATTCCAACATTGTCGTTTGCCGCTTCAAGCCTGTATTCCTCAACTGGCTCATATCCGCATCTAGGGCATGATCTCATAACGCAAACTCCTCCCATGTTTGCGGCACCCCCACTACTGTGAGAATCCCAGCTTAACTGTCTGTTATTTAATTGTTTAATAGTATGACGTTGCATCTATTCCCAATTTTCGCGGTCTCTATGGTGAAGGTTTTTTTGTTAATCTTCTATTAAGGATTGGAATCGTTTTGAGAGTCCACCATTCGGATTCTGGAGAAGTTCTGGGGAGGGATTAAATAAGATACTCGGGGATAAAAGCGGATAGCTATAGATTTAAACCGCATATCTGATCCACTTGAAACTCAAATAATATTGGTGGCCCCAAAGCGATAAATGGGCCGAAATTGGGTGGGCATTCGAGTGAATATTACGCAAGAATTTGACGGCTATTATTATAAACCGAGCCAAGAAAAGGTCATTACTCTTGTATTGATCTTAGAATACATGAGAATGAAATATTCATTTAAAAATATCGCGATAAGCAGAAATAGCCCTGATATAATATCAGAGCACAAAATTAAGAATGCACGATATCATTTGTCATTTGAACCTGATGAGTTTCAGGAAATCACAAAACAAGTTTTCAATTTTTTTACAAAAAAGGTAACCAGCACCAATCGTGTGAAATACATCCACCTTGATTCTGGAGATGATTTTATCAAGCACATAGTCATTCCCTTTTTTCCGCAATTAGGAGAATTGATCAAGGGAGAGACTCGAGAATACGAGCCATTGATGATGAACTATGCGACGGCTGAGACAATTATCCTGAAAGAGTTTGCAGAAAAATTTCCGCACGGCGCATATATTTATCGATACGCAAAAAACTCACACCAAAAACACAAACTTAAACCTCGTATTGCCAAGGGTTACATCACTATTTCTCCAAAATTAAATTTCAAGCATTTGGATTTTGAGATGAAGTACAGAGCGCAAGCAAATGAAAAAAGGGACAGTGATACTGATCTAGTAGTTAGAGGCAGGGTCTATATAATTCACGGATATGTTTTTTTTGTTGGCATTGGTGTGGAACACTCCTACCCATTTTTAATGGTTATGCCCAATAAGTTTGCCTCACAACGAAATGGAGCATTGATTTTACGAAAACATTACGATCAAGGTTATTTTGCTTCAAAAGTAATGATCTCGCGCAATCAAAATGAAGTTGTTGATGCTTATGAACAAAGTGGAAAATTTGAAGCGAGTGCCTTACCAGATCTAAATGAATCACAACTTATTTCTCTTTTAAACCTTGCCGATAACGATGGTAGAAGCGGGTTATCTATACCAGATTTTTAACCCAACCTTCTGGCGTCCAATGAACAATTCTTTGAATAAGCAGGCACATCGTCGGGGATATCGTGCTGAATGTTTGTTAATTCCATACCTTGTCCCTCATAGAAATCTGGAACCCGTTTATGGTTGGTTGATCTGCTCCCAAGCCAACCACTTATGAACTGCTCTTCATGAAGGCATTGAAAAACCCCTTGTAGAAAATAGCCGCCATAGTTCTTGCCGGTATAAGGCAGTGCCAAACCAAAATTCTCAATTTCAGCGGTCTTAACGCCATACTGATCCGTAAGGTTGGGTCGGTTGATGGTAAAACAATATCCGGCTGTCCTGTCAAATTCTTTCAGTAAGTACAAATGAGATTCCGGATCGATCAGACGCTTTTTCAGCGCCTTAATTCCCTCTTCCTCCGCGTATTTGGGGCGTAGATGCCAGAGCCAGGGTCCCCCAACACCGCGCAGGAGAATCTTGAACGTGGCATAATCCCTCGGAATTTCCTCAATTGATAGGGCGTCATTAGGGTTAGCTGATTTTTCGCTAGTATTGGCCGCCAGACATTTAAACAAAAAAGAATAGTTAGTGTAACTCAAGCATCGACTTCCTCAGCGGAATTCCATGCCGTGTCGAACATACTTCTTTGCCCGTCAGCGATATCTGCCTGATCTATAATTAATATGTGGGGGTCGGTGTCCCATGAAACGAAAGCGACCTTGTCTCCATAGATGTAAATTGTCTTCGTGCTAAAATCTTCTTTGGGAAACCATTTGTAAGTGGCGAATTCCGAGCCAATGAAATTGGCATCTCCGTGTTCAATGATAACCCGGAAATTATAATTGGTTTTGATAGACGCCATTCTCGCGGTGTGTGCTTTGTAGTACTCTTGGCCAAGCACATTTAAGATCAAGGTTGGGACGCCATTGAATATGCAGAACTCTCCCCCTACGGAATCTGCAACGTCATAAATGTCATCATAGAACTCCTGTAGCCCTCCTACACCTTTGAGCTCCCAAACACCGCCAGAAGGCTTTTTTCGCACTCCTTCATGGGTAAGAAACTCGATACCTCGATTTTCAATATATTCTTTAATCCTGCTAATGGTTTCGGGTTTGCCACCGGATTTTCCGTTTTCGATGTAACTGAGGGTCGCCAAAGAAACACCAGCATACTCTGCCAGTTTCTTTCTATTTGTCTTCGATAGAGCAATAGCCGCTCCTAACTGGTTTCCTGTGATACTCAAACAACGTCTTCTTATGTATAATTTAGGTATAAAAATACTATATCTTTATATTTGTAAAGTATTTTTGAATTTAATCAAGTATTTTCTTGACAATACGCTGTCAATTTATGTAGTTTTCTGGAAAATGAAGTAAACATTATAAAAAATGAAGACTTGATACTACTAATAACTATGGGGAAAACACTATGTACAGAGAAGTAAAGCTACGAGCCAAAGGCAGTATTACCAACGATGACATGAACAGAATTCAGGATGCCGAAATCATGCTCAACGAAGCTGGATTAATACTGCAAGGCATTGAAGATGATGAAAGGCACCTGGAAAAAGCATGGGTTCTCATCATCTACGCAATAGCCAGATTACAGCGCATCATAGATTTTAAGTAAGACAGGCTTTCTTCACCATGGACTGTACCCCAATTCAGTTCGAGGAATGAAGATGAGTACACCCCTGCCACAATCGCAACAGCGAGTGGCGGGGGTTGTTACCTTACCTTTGAGCTGGCGGTCTTAATTAGGATGCTTGCCAAGTTTAGAAACCACGTAATCCCAGTGATAGCTTTTTGCCGTTTTTACTGTACCTCGCAACCATCCGTCGATGATCGCTAGATTGAGCCCGATGGGAGTATCATTTAGTAATTCTAGATCGTGGATTTTTTCCTCATGTAGCTGAAGGTATTTCTTATCTATCAAAACATAATTGGCTGTTGGCAATGTTCGCCACGCAGCCAATACCGCATCATAATGGGCGGTTTTTACCATGTCGGTCTCACTGGATATCCATTTGTTGATGGTGGCCGTTTTCACAGGCAGGTCAGGGAAAGCAGCAACAATCTCTTTTGGGCTGTACCCAGTGCGCTTCTGCTGTGACAAAAGCGCTTTTTTCATCTCGCCGCTTGGTATCATTTCATAAGGTCGTGTGTCACGTTGTAACGTGGTCATACGCTTTTGCAGTGCTTCCTTCTTCTCCTCTTGTACCTGATCCTCTGCCAAAGCTATAACGGCCAATCGAGCGAGTTCTTCTTTTGCGGCTTGGGCTTTTTGCCGGGCAAATTCCCTTGCTGTTTCCTTGTCGGAGCGTTCTTGCTGTTTTGCCAGCCGGTTTTGATACGATTTCTTGAGTTTCTCTTTTTTCCCCAGCAAGTCTTTTCTTGCTTTCACCTTCTCTCTGGCCACGATCTCATTACACTTTTTTCTCGCTTTGCGTTTTTGTTTTTTGTTCTTCTTGTTCAGGGTTTTCTCCCTTGTAATTTCGGGCATTGGCGTGACTTTGCGCCCGGGTTTGTCGGGCAAGGATGCCCACAGCCGCGATACAAACTCTATGTGCTCCGGATCAGCACTTTGTCCGTTACGAAACAGCCAACTATTGATTTCCTGCGGTGTTAAACCCTCAGGAACCGCCGTCCCAATTCTCAACAATTTTGACGCGCTAATCCCGGTCCTTTCCTTGTGGCGCAAGAGAAGGCCTCTCTTCTCCCCACAGACAAGCACCAATTTTTTTGATGCGTCATTTTCTTCTTTAAGCAGGACGGCAAGATGCTCAGAATATTCGGGCGTGTTCTTATCTGGAATTTCTTTCAACCCTTCCAGTACGTAATCTAAGTGATCTTTTCGCACGCTATTCACATCGCCACGCAACCAATAGAGTATAAGGCTGGCAACCAAACCTTCAGGCTTATCTGTTGCCTGCTTCAGGAATCTCTCGCGGGTCATGTCCGTACGGGTCATGTGAAACTGCAATTCGTCTCTCACCCCCGCATCAAGTGGAATTTTGTAATTTTGAGACAGCAGAATCTCTTCCCACCTCTGAAACACAAAATCCAGATGCGCCTTTTCAACCTTCTGTTTCTTCCGTATTCCACCATTCATCCACCAGTAAATTACTGTGGAGGTAATGCCATATGGGTTTTCGCCGCTGTTCAGCAAAGCTTCAGGGCCTACACCAGTTTTGATTTGATAGTTTTTGAGTTTTTCCCGAACGCCAAGATCAATGGCAACGCATGAGGAAGAAGGAAGAGCTTTAAGTTGCTCCAGCACCAAATCAAAATGATCTTTGTTGACACGCTGCACTCCGCCGCGAAACCAGCGCAACACCACTGATTCTGTCAATTTCCCGTGTAGGTCGATTGCTTTGGACAAATCAGAGAATGTGATATTTGCTCGATCCTTGTGGTGGTGTAATTCCTCGCACATCGCAAAAGTTAGTTTTTCCCGCTTCTCTTTTCCCACAATCCTATTGTTTGCCGATTCATCACTCATATAGAGATTATATTCTATTTTCACAGAAAATAAAAATAATCTAGAACATATTACGACCTGTAAAAAGGTGTGAAATTCAACTGCAATTGAATTAAAAATTTCATTACTTAAGATCAACTTAAGAGAAATGAGATAATGCCAAATTTACATATTATTTTCTTGAATAGTTCGTGAATATTTGGAATAATTATACATAAGAACTGTCATTGAAGGCGATTAATGATCTTCAAGGCAAATAAATAATACGGGGATTATCGAGCTATGGGGCTTTCAACTGAAATTCTAGAGAATGATCTTTCTGGCACATTTGCCATGTATAGTGGCGCGGTCAAGATTGATGACTATTCACCACAGCTTTCCGAACAAAAGATACATGATGAAGCCGCAGCCGCACGCGCCATTGGCAACCCAGAAAGCAGTTCAATTGATGGAGATTCCAGAGTTTTGACTGTGCAGAAACGTGTGGAGATGGTTAAGGCAGAGAAAAAGAAAACACAAGAAATGGCCCTTGCCGCTGCGCTTGAAAAACAACGTCAGGATATGCTTGATGATTTGGACGGGCAGATTGCAGGGCTGCGCGATGATTTGGCCGATGTTGATAGAAAATTGACCACAGCGGAGCGGAGAGTAGCAGACCTCTCTGAAATCCAGCTTTATCTAGAATCATCCAATTTTGATCCAACCAACGAACGGTTTATTGGGCTAGGACGAAAACAGAATTTTGATACAAGCAGACCTCAACAAGAGATGTTGACTGATGTTAAAACCGAGCTTGGTGTTGTTGAGGCGAATATAACGTTCCTTATGGAGAAGAAAGAAGAGATAGAAAAACAGATTTCCATACGTGAAGAAGCCAAAATAATGCTGGATGAACCTAATTCTGATCCACGTGTGGTTCAGGAGTGGCTTGATTCAAAGGGGGTTACGATGGGTGGCAACTTAAGCAAAAATGAATTGGATAGATCTTTGAACAGCAGTAACAAAAAGTTAGGGGTAAAAGTTATCGCACTCAATACTGAAATCAAACTAGCGGTTGATGAGGAAATAGAAGGTTTCGAGAGAATGAAAGCTAAGCTGTTTCAACAAAATAATGGTTCCACGGATAGCATTGAAAGATTAAAACAATTTGCCGAGACCCTATCAGCGGAAGCCAACAAAGAATTGAATTCAACGCCCGAGTATCAAAAGATACTATCTGACGAAGCCAATCCTGAAATCAACCTTGCTGAAAATAAATTAGTAACGGATATAAAGGAACCTCCGGCTGCCAAATTCGATATCAAGGGACTGGGAGGATTAGGATAAAACCTTATCTAGGCAAATTCCGTTGTAAGGCGATGAATCCTGACTTCTTACTCGATTGATAGTATAATTATCAATAACACTTCTATCAATTTCTCTTTGATTGAAACCGGATTTTGGATCCAAACCCTTCCCGTCATTGACAAGGACAATAGCGCAATCTGCTACGTTTGGATTTTCTGTTTTAAGAGTGATAATTTTAATGCCGTCTTCTTCCGCTAGATTACTTCTCATACTATCTAGCCTACGAATATCAGAACCATAAAGAATCACGGCATCAAAATATTTGGTGGCCTCTTTGGCTTGGGCATTGGTAACAACCATACCATTATAAAAGCTATGCGCTTTAGGTTGCGTCAGGGCAACAGTTTCAGTGGTGTTCGTATTTGCAGCAGCTATTTTTGTACCAGCTTCATCCGCCTGTGCAGAAAAATTAGGCGATAATGCAGCCACAACAAAGCCAACAGCAGCAAGGGCGCTTTTAGTTTTCGTCGCGTAATTAACCATGTCAATAGCTCCCTTTTCGTAATTCTGTACTTATATGTACCTATGTATTACGTGCTTATATTTATCATGAGTCTGAATTCATTGCAAGTTTTACTGTCAAGAGTCAATATTGCATGACTCCTATGCGCATATAACATGTATCATAATACCTAAAATATAACAAAACGGTGCGTTTTATATGAAAATTTGCTTATATTTTACAAATTTAAAGCAAAGTTATTCGCAGAAATTCAACTGTTCAAGTGTTTTTGTAGCAATAATTCACAAAAACGAATTTAATCACCATTTTATTGCGTTAAAAACGTATGTTTGTCTTGATTTATTCCTTCTCATAAAGGAACGTTATTGTATTAACTGACAATGGAGAAATTATGACTTATGGTAAACTTAAAAATGGCGAAGTTCAGCTATTTAAAATTCACGGAGTAGGGAGTAAACGGCTATCCTCGATTTTCTCAAAACCGTTCCCTTTTGTGCAAGAGCGGAGAGTGAGATGAGTGTATGGCCAGACATCAATACAGGCGGACGGCGCATGGGATATGCGCGGGTTTCGACGAAGGATCAGAAGTTACGGATGCAGCGTGATGCGTTACATGCCGTGAATTGCGACTGCATCTTTACCGACCATGGCGTCTCTGGTGCCAAGGCCAGCCGTCCCGGGCTGGATGAGATGCTCTCAGAGCTACGCACCGGGGATACGGTGGTTGTCTTCAAGCTCGACCGGTTGGGGCGCTCTGTACTGCATCTTGCCGATTTGCTGGTGCGGTTTAGGAATGAAGGGATACATTTCTGCTCCCTTTGTGAGGGGGTGAACACGACAACGCCAGGAGGCAAGCTGATTTACCACCTGTTCAGTGCTTTTGCCGAGTTTCAGAGAGACATTATCGTTGAGAACACACTGGCGGGAATGCAAGCTGCAAAACAGCGGGGAAGCCCGATTGGTAGACCGCGTAAGCTCCATCCATTGAAAGTGGTGCTGGCACATGAGCAGATTGCACAAAAAGGCCAGCGACGTGATGATGTGGCGGAAAGACTGGGTGTGTCGCGGATAACGCTGGACAGAGCGATAAAGCGGTTGAGGCTGGATGAGGCAGCTTAATCCCCCATTGGATACAGTTATATAGACTTAAGACTCTCTGCAAGATGTGCGTTGTACTACAACACCGATCTTGGTCAGGGAGACGCTGGCGCTCTCCCGTAACAACCCTCTCGCATTGGCACTCATCAATACCACCCCTTTTTACAACGGGGAGGGCTTTCTTTGTGCCAGTAAATCGTATCGCCGATTAATCACTCACAGGATTTGGAGACCTGCCTCTCCACCTAAACCAAACCATGCAAAAACGAATGCCCGTTTCATCACCACACAGGGGAGCGTTCCTGCTGCCCCTGAAAACCCCAAGCCTAATTGATGGAGACGGTGTCATCGAGACTGCTTCACAGGGACAATATCATTGAGGTCAACCGTCCGCCGTTTGAATGCCGGCAGTATGTCGAAAATGAACCCTGATTAAAGGATTTACGCAGTAGGCCACATTTTAGTCATCAACAAAGTAAGGCGCACGGGTCATTCTTGGGGGTGAGTATCGTAGTGCTGCTCTTGGCACGAGTGATGATCACTAGTTTGTCCTGCCGAGCTTGGCTCAGGTTTTGCTTTTTTGAATTACCAAGTATATACGGTCAGGGTTGGACACAATTTCACGTATAACATAGCGTGGCCATCCCTCAAAAATTATAACATCGTCAAATTGCTTCCCTTTTGCCTTGTGCATATTCATGACGACAATAACTTCACCAGCGGTTCTCGGAAACAGCATTCGTTCAAGATCGCCATCACTCAGATCATCAGGCACCGGCCACGTCAAACCGGCCACATCAGCCCGCCGTAAATAATCCGATATAGTCGCTCGCCCCAAAGACAGGCTGAGTGATATTCGACGCCCCGATAAACCATCAGCACGAAGCCGCAGGGCTTCTCGTATCTTCCGCATTCATTGCCCGGCAGGCAAGCAAAGCGCAGCCGAGAGGGGCAATCTCTTCATTGGGTTCCTCTCCGTTCAAAATGAACGGAAGAATAACCACGTTAAGGATCGCCTCGTCGCAGCAAAATCTCAGGCATATACAGGGTGGCCGGATGCCCCGGCATCCCCGGCCGGATGTTATCGGAATCAGTGGCCGGATGACCCCGGAATACGCAGTAAATTAGTAAAACCATTGGTAGTGTGGTATTTGAATACAAAATAGAAAAGCAACAAAGTAGATATTTTTAACCAAGTTACTCTCGATGGAAAGATCATCCTATTGGATAGTAATTATTATCTAACAAATTACACTATTAGTCGAATAAATCTTCCACCAATATCATCCCCTTTGCCAAAGAAATCATTTAATGGCCAACGTAAACAGAATTCGAAAAGCATCACTTTGGCAAAAATTTAGACGCAAGATGGAAACTCATTTTTTGGATTCTTTACGCTGGAAAATTGATGCCTCTTTTGATTACTGGCACGGTACGGACACAAGCGGAATAACATTGCTTGAAGATCTTCAAATTGATAGTTTGAACGTCCAACATGGGGTTTTCTACGAGCCAACGCCTTTAGCATATTTTGATATGGTGATGGGAAAGATTAACCTTGCACCCGACAGTTTTGAATTTATAGATTTGGGTGCTGGAAAGGGACGTGTACTTTTACAAGCTGCGCGCTATCCATTTTCAAAAATACTCGGAGTGGAATTTTCTGAAAAGCTGGCTCATATCGCGCGTTCTAATCTTCTTAAATTTCATCCAAAGTCACGGAAATGCTACAATGTTGAAGTGATTTCTGCTGATGTTAGCAATTTCGCAATACCATCTAGCCATCTTGTAATATATCTTTTCAATCCGTTTAATAAAACTGTTCTCAATATAGTATTAGATAATATTAAAATTTCGAATAGGAGTAGTTCTCTAAATAGGAAAATTTTTTTGATTTATATACAATCGAACTGTCGCAAAGAAATTGAGTGTTCCGGAATTTTCTCAAGAAAACTTGAAATTCGTCCAAATAATACTATCACCCGCAAGCCTGGTTGGATTACAAAAATAGATATTTACACCAATGTTACTAATTTTTGTTGGAACAATATTCGTGAGAACGACTCTATGATTACTTTTCAAAGTAACTAAAGAATAGAATGACTTATAACTGTTTTTTACCGGAACCGTATTGTTCGAAAATTGACATTATTAAAT
>JAOQGK010045553.1:0-10876 GCA_027564095.1 Cellarinelloides crassus
GTTTTTGACTCGGCAAGGAGAATGTGGGCGATCAGGGGAGGCGGGGATTAATTTTTAAGCTTTTCCGCTGGAAGGTTCAAGGCCAGCCCGCTCCCCCGGCCAACCACCCGATATGGATACCCTGCGGGTGGTTGGGCGGGGGAGCGGTCTGGCTTGGAACCTTCAGGGGATAAGCTTAAAACAAAAACTTTCAAGGATAATCCATTAGCATAACAATACGGGCAACCCAGTCGAGTTTTTGGTTGTATAAAACCGGCATGCCAGAGGTAAGGGCAACAAGGGTGAACCTGTTATCCAGCCCCTCGACCAATCGGCGAAGAAGTGTGGTGCCTTCCTCAAGTCCAACCAGGCAGTCCCACCCGGCGGCATCCGACCATTGTGGCCGCGCCAGCCTGTCCGCCACCAGTACGGTTCCGGGTAAATATGTTCCCACAGAATGAGTGATGCGAACAGCCACAGGGTTGTGTGCCGGTATATCGAAGCTGAGAAAAGTCTGTTCGGCAAATCCTCCCGTGGAGTTTTCCAGCACGCCATTGTGACCTACTTCGCCAATGCATTCGATGTCCCGGGCTGAAGATGCCTCCATCAGGTCTACGGCTGAAACATTAAATGCGTTGGCGAATTTTTCCAGCCAGTCCATGGAAACGGTCATGTTGGCGGTTTCGAGCCGCTGTACGGTTTGCGGTGTCGTACCAATCAGATCAGCCAGCTGCTGCAAGGTCCAGCCGCGCGTTTTGCGCAATTTGCGAATTCGTGTCTGCATGTGTGAGCTCCTTTGCCTTGTTATACAATGTTCTTAATCCGTGAAAAATTCCAGAAAACTTATCCCCGTGAGTGAAAAACTTGCAAAAATAGTAAAAGAAAGGTATTTTTTCCTATAAACAGTGGAAAACTTTCGCCATTGACCTGTCCAAATCCCCAATCACGGAGGTGATAAATAGATGTTCAATTCACAAATACCAGCCACACCGCCACCGACGCCCTCTTCGCCACGCAACAATCTGAAATTTGGTTGTGGTTCAAAACTGGAAAGTGTTGCCTTGTCGCGATTGATCATTCAGGCCGTGGCCAGTGCCTTTGGCATTAGTGAAATGGAATTGCGGGCATCGACGAGACGCCGCGCATCCGTCGCCTATGCCCGGCAGATTGCCATGTATCTGGCGCATGTAGCATGCGGGTATTCTCTCACCGAAGTGGGCAATTTGTTTCAGCGTGACCGCACCACGGCAGCCCACGCCTGTCGAAAAATAGAGGATTGCCGCGATGATCCCGATCTTGATTTTTGTCTCGACTGCCTCGAAAGCGCGGTTCGTGGCTGGGCCTTTCAGCAACAAACACGTATGGGGCCCCAATGACCCGGAATTTCGTCCGAACATACGGGCAACAAGTGGCTGCCAAAGCCCTTGAACAGGAAGCGGCGCGGATTTTTCGGCGTCTGGTTGAAACCAGCTCTTACCTGGCTAAGCTGGGCGGGCATCTTGACAAACAGGACGAATATGGCCTGTTTGTCTTACGTAACCGCCACAAAAAACCGGTCTTGAAACTGAAAGCCAATATGTTCGAAGGTTTTGTTGCAAATGACTGGCTGGTCGAAAACACCAATGGTCACTGGCACATATCGATCCCGGGTGAAGCTTGGCTACGACGCAGAATGGCCGTCAATGATCCCTACCGCGCCCAACACCAGCTCACCGGCGCCCGGAACATTGAAATAGCACCCAATGCCGTACGCAAATTGACCGTCAACCTGACCGAAAGCCCGCTGGGCTGGCTGCGCCATCGCAAAAGCGCAGATGGCAACCCTCTCCTAAGCCAGCAACAATATGAAGCCGGCGAAAGGCTGCGGTCTGACTTTGAAAAAGCTCAGATGAGCCCGCGCATTACCTCGGACATCACCGCACCAATGACATCAGCCTCTAGCAAACGAGCAGGAGATGCCGGCAACGGCGTCGTCATGCGCGATGCCGCCATCGCCGCCAAACAACGCTTTTTCAAAGCCCTCGACACCGTTGGCACAGATCTATGCGATGTATTGATAGAAGTCTGCTGCCACCTAAAGGGCATGGATGAAGCCGAAAAACACCTGCACCTGCCCCAACGCTCCGGCAAGATTGTTTTACAAATAGCCCTCACCAGATTAGGCCAGCACTACGGGCTGATAACCCGTAACTCAGCCCACCACTACAAATCAGCAAGCCTGCGCCACTGGGGAGACGACACTTACCGCCCGAAGATTTAAGTTTGCATGTTTTCCGCATCGTCACGAAGGTAGGCATTACAGCGAATACCCTATTGAGTATCCGCAGTAGCCAAGCGCTCATGTCGCGGGTCTCTTACGATAGATAAGCCCTAATAATATGCCGAAAACACCAAATTGCACAGTGCTTGCCAGTGCCTCAACTGTCATCCATGCGGTGATTGATGGAACAGCATATTTGGCGGGCTCTGCCAAAACGATGTATGAAGCCAAAAAGAGACCAAAGCACGCGGAGACAATCAGCCCTTGTTTGATGGCAGCCCCCTCCGGCCACAATCTTGACATGGTGTAGCTCATCACCAGTGCCTGGATAATCATTGCCGCAAACCCCATTAGAAGCACTGGATCTGCCCTGGTAAAGTCAATAGCAGCAAAATGATCCACGTTAATCACAAAATGCGACAACCCCTGCACTCCAAATGAAACAAACATGAATGCCAATACTGTAAGTAGATGCCTTATCATCACTTACATACCCTCCGCACGCTTCCACAGTGCCAGCGCCGCACCGCCGGGATCGGTAACGAAGGTTGCGATGCCTGCAGGTCCTTGCAGGTTTTCGGCAACGATCTTTGCGCCATTTGCCTTTGCCCTGGCAACCTCTGCCTCAAGATCGTCGACTTCGAAGTAAGGCACCCAACCGCTAATACCCTCCATAGGATCACAGGTAGCTGCAAAGGGCATGTTTTCCCCTTCTGACAGAAATGACATCGGGCCGATATTTTTGCTAGCCCACCCGAATGTCCGGGTCAGAAAGTCGGTGGTCGTGTCGCGGTTCGATCCGATGTTATCGAACCATACAAAAGGTGCAGTCATAGCGATTTCTCCATTAACTTGTTTTTCGCAAGTGTTTTTATGAATTGAAAACTTGCTAATTGCAAGTAGAAAAAAATGCACTATATCTGAGCCATGACAATAAAAAGCAAGATACCGTGGGTTGGCTGTCCGGTACGCTATGCGGCAGGAATATTCGGAGACAAATGGAGTTTCGTTTTGCTGAGAGATGTTCTGCTCCATGGCAAGCGATACTATGGTGAATTCCTTGCCTCAGAAGAGGGCATAGCGACAAATGTGTTGGCGGATCGCCTGAAAAAACTCGAAGAATACGGCATGCTAATTCGCCAAATTGATCAAAATAAAAAAAGCAAAATATGCTATCGACCTGCTGAAAAGGCGCGTGCCCTCTTGCCTGTATTTCTAGGAATGATGGTTTGGGCGACCGAGTATGATTCACAAACCGAAGCCCCCGATTGTTTTGCCAGGGAATTCCGTGATGACCCAAAGCAGGCAATCTCTTGGTACGAGGCAGAAATAGATCGCGTCAATGCAGAAGCTTTAGCATTGAAGTGACAAGAGTTGTTTTCCTCAGCCCGGACATTCAACCAACGTTAGCTTTGTTCGGATAGCTGACATCGGCGAAGCTCTTGTCCCTTTCGAATAAAGAAAAAGATCAAGTGAAATTCATTCCACCCCCGCAAGAGCCCTTTGGGCATCCGCCTTTATGCTTGCAACCATGGAAATGAGGCCGTTCGAGCGTTGCGGCGAGAGGTGTTCGTCAAGGCCGATCTGGCTGAATATGCGTTTGACATCGAGGCTGGCGATCTGATCTGCTGGTTTACCGGAGAAGATAATGAACAGGATTGCTATCAACCCGCGAACAATATGGGCGTCACTGTCGCCTATGAAGGTGAGTACCGGCTTATCGGGGGTTGATTTTGCCGGTGTGATTTTTGTTGCCAGCCACACCTGACTGGCGCAGCCGTTTACTTTGTTTGCGGGCGTCCTGTCCTCGGGCTCAAGCGGTTCAAGCTGGCGGCCCAGCTCGATCACATAGCGATAGCGGTCCTCCCAGTCATCCAGGAATTCGAAATCATCCAGCAAATCTTGAACGTTCATAAGTATTTCAACCGTTCACAAAACAATGGCTCAAACCTTGTGAACAATGCCCCGGCGAAAATTCACATTAATTTTAACCTAGAGATAGCGGCAAATGGTGCTGATAACAAGAAGTCTGAGAAGTTTTTATTTCAGGCATGAAAATGCACCACGGAGGCTCGGAAAGGGCAGGGTAATCCGGCGTCCGTGGTGCGCTTTTCGGCAGGTAGGGTTGCTGCCGTATTCGAGGGGCGGGGGTCCCTCTGAATGAGCTGTCGTCGGTCTTGATGTCAAGGCGATGATATTGGCGTTCTGCCCTCAATATCGGCCTCGTAAAATCCAGACCCAGAATTCGTAATTATGCTTTTCTTTTAATTTTGGGGCCTCCCCAGGATGGAGAAAAATCCTCTTTTGTTAAGGTTTGCTGGGATGCGCGTGCTTTATCTGCCATGTAAATTTGCTGCCTGTTTTTGGCTGTGATTTTGACCTTTTTGTCCATCAGGGGCTCATGATCAGCCGAGCGATCGACCGGCTTAACGCTCGATGCATTGGCAGGGGAAGCCCCGCTCACCCAATTATTCAACAGACCGGCACCGTACTGGGCTTTTCGTATGAATGTATCAACAGCCGCTTTTCCGGTCTCGCAGGTAGTCTGATTGCGCTGACAAAACCCCGAGAGATCACCCACGGTAGTTTGGGCCGCGGCTAGCGCTTTGCCGGCGGTTACGTTGGTTTGAGGTGCGCTTAACTTGTTACTCGTTTCGCCATTCTCGGCCGGCAGCAGCAATATCACTACCGATAGCCAAAATGCACTACGTACTAAAAACATTTTTTGCCCTTCCTTCAATTCGAAGATATCCAATACTACGACCGACAAGTTTAGATGAAGTAAAAAATATGAATTTATTTGAGTTTTACTTAATTACAATTAAAATAAAATTTTACTATACTCAATTTTATTATAGTTTTACATAATTTATAATAAAGTTCAAAATGATATTGATTCAAATTTTAAATAAATCCGTTGTTTAAAATCCACTGGATAATGCGGTTTTTTGGGGTTCGCCCTGGCGAAAATCCTGACAGGAGCCATTTCACTGCGTCGAAACTCGCATTCAGTTCCGGACGCAAACCTGACGCGTTCCTTAAAAAGGCGCATATGCAAGCCGTCAAAAACTTTGAAAAATTATTTGTGGCGGCTGCATTTTCCCGAAAAGTGTTTCATTCCTGATCACTAAATCAACAAAAGCAACACTTTCTATACCACGTTAATATAACACGCTGAAAACATGAGAGAAAACCAATTCCGAATTAGAATAATTACCCCAGCCGCAGCGGTTTCTTTTCAATGTTCTTTAAGTTCAATCAGGCATCCTGCTGTTTGAAGCATAAAAGCGGGCAGTATGGATTTTTCGATGATCAGGAGTTTGCAGCTCAAACTCAAACGCAGCTTGCGTCTGTTGATACATGTATCTGCGCGCGGTGATGCAATAGAGCGAATTCGCCATCGGGCGTTTATCACCTCTCATCTTGGCAGTGCATTACTGGCGGTTGCCGCCTTGCCGATTTATCTGGTCGTCGTTGGTGCCAAAGATTTTGTCGGCTTGTTGATTTTCTTGGGACTGATCACGCCCGCCTACATAGCAACCTTTTTGTCACGAACCGGCAAATTGGCAATTGCTCATCTTCTATCAGCCATAAACCTCACCGCCCTTGTCACCTTTACGGCCATCTTTACTGGTGGCGTCACATCGTTCGTTATGGCCTGGATAATTGTGGTGCCGGTGGAATCGGCATTTTCCGGAAGCAAGAAAGTCATTGCTGCTTCTTTGGTCCTGTCGTGCGCCAGCGCGGTATTTTTGGTCTATGCGGATTTCCTCAATGTGTTGCCGGTAAATCGGGTCTTCAATCATGACAACACACTTTTGAGCGGTCTGTCTTTTATATCAGCTGTGGCCTACATCAGTGGCATGGTGGTGAATACGCAAGTGTTGCATGAAAAAGCAACGGCACTCATTCACCATGGAGAAAGCAAGTTCCGGCTGTTGGCTGAAAATGCCACGGATATGATCACGTATCACAACCATCTTGGCCAGGTCCTGTTTTGCTCCGGTGCTGCTCTTCGATTTACATCCCATGGTGAAAGTGGGATTATTCGAGACGGTTTTATCAATCTTATTCATCCAGAAGACCGGGCCATATACCTGGAAACATTTTCCCGTGCCGCCACCAAAAACACGCAGGTCCAGGCAGAATTCAGGATGAAATCCAATCAATCCAGATCACAACAAACCGAAGCAGGCGCAGATCAGGCTCAATACAATTGGGTGGAGATGAGATGCAAACCATTGGCGGATGAAACGATCAGTGCGGTGCATGGCGATGAAATCGAGCCGGTACGCGTGGTTGCGGTGACGCGGGATATTTCCGAGTTAAAAGCCCAACAGGTTGAGATCACACAAGCCAGGGACATCGCCGAGAAGGCCAGTGCGACCAAGACGCGGTTTCTTGCCAACATCAGCCATGAATTGCGCACACCCTTAAATGCCATAATCGGGTTTTCCGATCTGTTGAAAGACAAACGGCTTAATAATAACGTAACCTCCAGCCAACGGGATTACATCAAGCTCATCCACCAAAGTGGCAGCCATCTGTTGCTCGTGGTCAACGATTTGCTGGATATGTCGATGATTGAAGCGGGTAAACTGCGCTTCAGGTGTGAAAAATTTGATGTTTCTGCTCTGATAACTTCAGTTGTAAAAATAATGCAGGTAACAGCAGATCAACGCGGGATCAGAATTTCCCAAAACCTCGACGAAGACGCTTGCAATATTACTGCTGACAGGCGCGCAATGCATCAGATTTTGTTCAATCTCATATCCAATGCAGTGAAATTCAGCCATGAAGGTGCAGAAGTTCGGGTGTTTTTGAAAGCAAACAGCACGCAGATAACACTTTCAGTGATGGACAATGGAATTGGAATTTCCCCGAATGTAATTCCAAAACTGTGTCAACCATTCGTGCAGGCTGAAAGCAGCAATAGCCGGACCTATGAGGGCGCCGGTCTTGGGTTGTCTTTGGTCGCGGGCTTCGTGGAACTGCATGGCGGAAAAATGAATATCGCCAGTGAACTTGCCAAAGGCACCTGTGTGACCATCACCATTCCGCGTCTCGGCCAAGATCAAAATTCGCAAACTGAAACCGAGCCCGGGAGCGCCATAGATCATACCAGCGGCTCAACCAGAAAGTCGGCATAAATACAGCCAAATCCTGTACCAAAAACAGGAATGAAATTTAAAGAACCAAAGTTATGCGTACAGGAGGCATGTTATGAGTATTGATAAACGAAATTTCGCCCTACCGGCAATTGTTGCCGTTGCGGCGGTGATCACCATAAACGCGGTAATTGGTCAGGATGGTAAACACCCGGCCCCGTTGAATAAAATTGGATCACATCAAAAAATCACCAAATCTGAAAAGCCAATTGTGGACTCCAAATTCCTGCAAAAAAAGTCGCGCCCGGCAAAGACTGTTGCAGTCACGCCGCGCCCCCGACCGAAAATTACAAAAACTACAGAAAAAAGTGATGGCATTGGTCAATTGCTGCAGGCCGCTGAAAAAAATGAAAAAAAATCGCCATCCGGCAAGATGATCTTCCTTGATGAAAAGCGAATTCTATTTGTCCAGTCCCGATTGGCAAAACTGGGGTTTTCACCCGGACCAGTTGATGGTGTTTTTGGCGAACAGACCCGCGAGGCCATAAGAAAATTTGAAAGTAGCCGCAAAATTCCGGTTTCCGGGGACATTTCACGCGCCCTTATCGCGGCCCTGCTGAGTAAGGCGAGCTTCGCCAGTCTTGATCTTACCTGAGGGGTGGTTGGGCCGGGGGAGAGGGCTTGGCCGGAAATCCCGAGAGAAATGCGACAGGGCAATTTGAATGTTGCGGTTAAAAACAAGACTATGGGTCCAGGCACATCTGCGCCGGTGCAACGATGCGGGCGTACCCGCCATGTTGCTGCAAAGAGGCAACGAGGATGCCGGTAGTATTTTCGTCAAGTCAAACCTGCTCAACGGAACTGCCAGTATTTATGGTGCCGCACCCGGTGGTGCCCATGACGAAAACGGTGAAAGAAGATGGTCACAGCCTTTAGGTGCAAATCCTCGCCCTGAAGCAGAAATTGATGCATATCTGGAACGCCAGCGCGGGTACGATCCTGATTTCTGGGTGATCGAAATTGAAGACAGCCAGGGCCGGGTTTTTTTAGCTAATGTGCTGGATGAAGATAAGGGCTAAGCAGAAACGCTCACCAGCGGCTTTTCACCTTCGGCTGCTTTGCCATCCGTATCGGTTTCGCTGGCTTGCTTACACACCCGCCAGAAGCGCAGGGTGCGTTGAGCTACGGGTAGCTCAATTCGGTCGTAGAGATTGATCAGCTTATAGGTTTCGTCGATGGATCGGGAGTTTCCCTGGGACAATGTTAGAAGAATTGATGAAAAGGTGGAGCGATCAAACTGGCTGGCTTTGCAGGCAACAGTTAATCCTTCACCTGAAGCGTCCTGAACCAGGCGCTTGGCGGTGGGAAGATCAATATCCGTCAGTTTGCCGAAGGCCAAAAGAAATTCAGGTAATTTATTTGAACGAAGAAGAGGCACCAGAACATCTTCTTTCAGTTTTCCCTGGTCTTCAAGGTCCTGAACAAACAATTCAGGTTTACTTAAAACTCTTTTGCGTACTCTGCCTTTGCGATCAAACTTGGCCCGCACCGAGGAAAACATCTCATCAAGTTTTTCCGGTGCAATTTCTCTGGTCTGGTTCAGAATTTTTTGTTTAAGTTCCATCGACACCTGATCGAACATGCCTTGCATCATTTCGAAAGGCAGATCGGGCCTTTCTATCAGGGGTGCCTGAATTTTTTCGTTGCCCTGCGAACGTTCGACCACCCGCGCCATTGTCGTTTGAGATATGCGCGCACCAGTATTTTTGACGACACCTTCCAGCACCTGATCACTACCATGGCTCACCAGTGCATCGGTCACAGTCTCACTGATGTCGTTACGCCGTGTCATCGCCAAAAGATGGTCCTGGGACTTTGTTTTGGCGATTTCCACGAGGTCCTCATCATTTAAAATCGAACTGTCCTCGATTATGGGTTTTGCTACCGCTATGTCATCCTGGGCCAGTCGCATGATAAGATCGCGCGGTGCTGAGGTTTCTCTGGAAAGACAATTTGCCAGTTCTTCGCGCACTTCCTGCTCAAGTTCAAAGGCAACCTTACTCATAATATCGCCGAAATACTGGTTTTCAAGATCGCTGTAACTACCGGTGTCTTCGAGGAAGATGCTGGTAATTTCACCCAATAAAAGGCGCCGTTGGTCGCTTCCGGGATCGTTGGCCAGATTCACCAATCTTTCCAGTCTGCTCCGGTTTTGCATCATTCTTTTCCCTGTTTAACCTGTGGTAAATTTTGCAACTACTAATAGAACATATAAGTCTGGATAAATCGTAAAAGTTGCAACAATTGTACAAATGCACCACATCCAAACAGGAATTGGAACAACATTCCCGAATTGGGACCGGTGTTATATATATGTTAACCCTCTTAAGGTCTGAATTGCTCGAACTGTGAGGCAACGCACGATTTTTTTCTTCAGGGTTTGAAGGAAAGTGTCTGGTGCAGGAGGAAGTTATGGGAGTGGTTCTGGAGTTTAGACCAAAAGAGACATCTGGTGGTCAAGTCGATGGCTCGAATGTATCGGCAGAGGTTTTTATATTTCCGGGTGTGCGCATTGAACGCAGAAGTTTCAGCTTGGCAGATCGCCTGTACTCACCCCCTAATCCCGCACGCCAAACAAAGCAATCGGGACAGAAATCAAAAGAATGATGACACCGAAAGGTCCTAACCTCTGGCGGGTAATGGTTGCCTCGGTTTCGATGTTGTTTTTGGTCTCGTGCACAACTTTTTTGGTCTCGTGCACAACGCAAGGCGACTTTGGTCGTGACAGACCATCTGTTTTCAATGATGAGATATTGCCTGCCATTCGTAAATTTGCCGCTTTCGCCAGTGACGAACCCGTCAGCAATTTTGCTTATACCGAAAATGAACAATTATTGCGCACCTACAGCCGCCGCATAGGCCGTGACACCGGAAGCCCGTATTTCATCTCCGCTTTCGCACCAATTCAACCGGACCAGCCACCTTCATCACATCAGGAAAATAAAGCCGGACCGCGGCAAGGCGTCGAAGAAATTGTTGTGGAGTTGCCTGAAAATGTAAAAAGCAATCCTCTCGTTCTCAATAGTGAAATTGATGAAGATTTAAGTTTAATCAGGCGCGCGCGCACTCTGTCCCGGTCGATTGTCGCCGATGACAAATCGAGGTCGAGACGACTTGCCGCCATGAAAAATGCGAACCAGTCAGATCGGGATAATGTGACCGTCAGGGCGCGCGAAAACCTTCAGGAAATAAACTATATCCGCGAGGTAGCCAGAGTGCGGGTCAAGCGCTACAGAAGGGCCATTGATGTCATGTCAATAGCTGACCCGCAATTGAACCTCAAACCGGCCAGAACCTCGGTTAAAAGGCTTGAAATCGAATTGGATCGGTTTTCCAGCCAACGCAGATTTGAAGAAAAGCCTGCTCCCCTCATTTTGTATGACGCTGCCTGACCTACAAAGGAGTACAGCTTGTCTCCTTCATTTGTGCCTGAACCACTTCGGTGAGAGAACGGTTGGGTACAAAGGTG
>JAOQGK010046663.1:0-10767 GCA_027564095.1 Cellarinelloides crassus
ATGCAAGGCAGAGATTCCCTCACTGAAGCAACTTGAAGTTGACTATCATGGCAAAAACATTGAATTTGTAAGTATTTCGGTAGACAAGAAAAAAGATTATGAGAAATGGAAGACCTTTGTAGCTGATAAGGAGCTTTCTGGTGTTCAGCTTTATGCTGATAAAGATTTTAAATCAGATTTTATCAATTCTTATGGTATCCGGAGTATTCCGAGATTTATATTAATCGACCCTGAAGGTAATATTGTCAGTTCAGATGCCGATCGGCCTTCGAATCCCAAAATCAGGGAGCTGTTTGATGAGCTTTTGGCAGATCAGAGTTTATAAAAAAAATCACTGGCATCCGACTAAATTCTTAACCTGTGTAAAACACGTTCTTATTAATCAGAGGGGTACTTTTTCAATGACTTGAAAAAGCACCCCTCTTTTAGGGTTTGTACTTCAGTTTCCGTAGGGAAGTACGAGAAAATGCTCGAATACGCTATGCAAATCACTTTGAATTTTAAACCTTAAACGGGTACCAGTAAAAAAAATCATAAATCTCGAAAAGAAGCTTTTTTAATTTTGAAGTGTTCTCTTACAGGCACTATTTAGATTCCCGCCCTTGTCTGCCGACAGGCAGATTCGCGCGCGAGGAGTTTTTTTTAACAACTAGCGTAGGGGAATGACATATTTTGAGTTTTCTAGTGCAAGCGTTTCGCTTGTACTCTATAAAAATGGAAAAAATATAACTTGTTCAATTACAGCATTTTATAAAATATGTTAATGATAGAATGACGTTGAACACAAACAGAATGCGTTATTTCTGACATCGCATTCGCTAAGCGGAGCAAAGCCTAGTCAGGAATCTAAAAAGCATGAAAATATTATGTGGCATTGCGGATAATCATTAAAACTTTACTTAGTAACTGTTCATAAATAAAGCATTCAGAATAGACGTAGTTATTCTGAATGCTAATAATGCAGGACGGAGCGTTAAAAAATGTTTGGTAAACATTTTTAGCGAACGAGCCAGCTTGCAGGCAGTGTCATTAAGTTAAGCATATTTTCATTTTATGGTGCCTATGCCGAAATGGAGATTTTTCACTTACTAAGTCATCTCGTAGAGATCTTATTTATTATGCAACTCCTTAACTTAATGACATTGGGCTCTGCCTTGCAGTTTCCATAAAACCGTCATCCTCGCGGATCTAAATAAAAAATTTCGGTTTTTGACCTTTTTAGGTCAAAACGAAACCAGTGAAGTACCTCGATTTCTCTGCTTTGGGGATAGTTGGTTTCGAGAGACTTTTTATTCGATAGTTCGAGAAAACGACTAATTGAATTCAAGATTCTAGCTTTTTTTGGAAAGGCAAGAGTGTTAGAAAATGCTCCCCATTTAAAGCGATTTATGAGATTCATATAATCAGGGTTTATCTAAACAAGAAAAGGTATGGGGGATTAACCCCATCGATCAACATTTTGTTTATAAATCTGACCTATCGAGTAACGGCAATTCCAAATTCCTGTGTATTTATTTGTAAGCTAGAATTGATTATATTCAATTGGAGCAACTTGCTATTAAACTCAACGAAAAATAATATATTGAAAGACTCGATTAGTATATCGCAGGTAGAAAATTTGATCAGAGGATTAAAAGATAGTAATACTGTTGCGTTTGATCGAATCTATAATTTGTATGCAGTTAAAGTGTTCAACTTCTCTAGGAAGTTTTTACAATCTGATGAAGATGCGCAGGAAATTGTACAGGACGTTTTCTTTAAGCTTTGGGAAGCTAGACAAAACATAGACCTAGCTCAACCTTTTAATGGATACATATTCAGAATAGCGAAGAATGCAGCACTTAATAAAATAAGAAAGCGAGTCGGTGAACCCGATACCTTTTCACCTGTTCGGAATGATATATCGTCCATGAATTTGACAGAGCAGGATGTGCTATTGAAAGAAACAGAAGATTTATTGGAAACGGCTATTGATGGCTTGCCACCTAAACGACAGGAAATATTCCGATTAAGCAGATATGAATGTCTGAGTAATAAGGAAATAGCAGAGCGAATGGGTATTTCGATCAATACAGTAGAAGGACAAATGAGAAAGGCGATAAAATATCTAAGAAGCTATATGGAATGGGTGTCCATGCTTATAGTATGGGTGTCAATGTTATAAAGGAGACTTCTATTAATTTCTTCTCATGAAAATCTTACAGGAACAAAGATAACAAACAGTCCGCAAGGCATTTTATTCATTCCATTTTTTTTGTGAAAGCAATTAATTAATAGAAGTCCTCTAAAACCATTAACCTGAGTAACGGTAGCAGTAGTTTTTTGTGTACTTATTAAATAGCAGACTTATTTTCAGCTAACAAATCGATGAACAAAACATTATTTCAAAAGTATTTAAAACAACAAACCACCATGAAGGAGAATCAGCGTGTGATGGAATGGTTTGTGGATCCTCATCATGAAGATGAAGTATTAGCATTACTGAAATCGGGATGGGAAGATAGTAGCACGCAAAAAAATGACGGTTCTTTTGATAAATCAGCTACTCTAGATAGAATAAAAAGTAAAATATTTAAACCAGTTTCGACTTGCGAAAACAAAAAATCATTGGGATGGTCTTGGGTAATGAAGATAGCCGCAATATTCGTTTTAACAATTGGTTTGGGCATTATCATTTATAGTTCAGGACTTACTTCTTTGGATACGATTGGCAAAGTAGAATGGGTCGAAAAAGTAACTTCCAAAGGACAGAAGGCTAACATTATGTTGAGTGATGGCTCAAAGGTTACCATGAATGCCGATAGTAGAATTCGTTATCTTGAAAATTATGGAGAGAAAATCCGAGAAGTAATCCTTGAAGGAGAGGCATTTTTTGATGTAGTTAAAGACTCTGATAGACCTTTCAAAGTTAGAACGGCTAATTCTATTACGACAGCTCTGGGTACATCGTTTAACATTGCAGCATACCCAAATGAATTGACTTCTACGATCTCATTGGCATTGGGCAAAGTGGAAGTAATTAAAACCAATTGCAAAATTGGTGAACCTGACGCTGTTTTTCTTGAAAAAGGTGAGGAGGCTATAGTTGGTGGAATAAAGTCAGTTATTGTGAAACAAAATTTCACATTGGAAAAAGTATTGTCATGGAAACGTGGAGTTTTATCTTTTGACAATACCAATATCGAAGAAACCTTCAATTTGCTAGAAAGATGGTATGATGTGAGTTTTGACGTCCATAGCCATCAAGACCTGAATCACCTGAAAGGAACTGGAGAATTTGAAAATCAAAAATTAGAAAATGTGCTGCGAGTGCTGAGTTATACCATGAACTTTGAGTATGACATTCATGGCAAGCAGGTGAAGATAAACTTTAATTAAACCCACCCAAAATGGCAGTGAAAAAAGAATAAAAGAACAGCCTCGAATGAAGCATCCGAGGCTGTAACTAGAATCTTGAACAACATGGATCGACAAATCAAAGGTTCAAGATCACAAATCGACTTGAAAAACTATGTTCAACAAATCAATGTAAAGATATGAAATATAAATTACCACAATTTATTATTATGACTGTAAAGTACACCTCATACGCTTTTATATTACAAGTCATCTTTATGATGCAGCTCATGGCAAATGACACCATGGCCCAATATAAGAGTGTAAGAAATACTGAAATCAAAGTGAAACTTGAAAATTCCAGTATCAATGATGTCTTCGATACTATCGAAGAAAAGACTGGCTACAAATTTTATTATAAAAAGTCAGACCTTAAAAAAAATGTCAAAATAGATCTTCGGGAGGGTACTTACAAGGTTTCAGATATTTTATTAAAAATTTCGAAAAAGGCTGACCTTAAGTTCAGGCAAGTGAATAACAACATTGCCGTTTCTGAAAAATCAAAAATCGGCAAAGATGATGAAGCACTAAAGATAATCATTGAGGATGGAGATGCGACTGTTCAGGGCAAGATCACCGATGAAACTGGTGAAGGTCTGGCTGGTGTCAATGTAGTAATAAAAGGTACTACACAAGGTACTATTACTGATGTAGACGGTGCTTATAACTTAGATGTTCCCGAAGGAGCAACATTGATTTTCTCTTTTATTGGTATGGCCACTCAGGAAGTGGAAGTCGGCTCCAGAAGCGTGATTGATCTTGTTATGCGACTAGATGCTAAAAATCTCTCTGAAGTTGTGGTTACGGCAATGGGTATATCCAAAGACAGGGCTTCTTTAGGGTATGCTGTGCAGCAAGTTGAAAGGGAAGATTTGGAAAATATAGCACAAACCAACATAATGGACGCAATCAATGGAAAGATTTCCGGTGTGCAAATCACGAGTTCAGGTGGTGAAGCTGGATCTGGGGCTAGTATGATCATTCGTGGTTATTCGAATATGGCACAAAGTAACCAACCACTTTATGTTGTGGATGGGGTGCCTATTAATAATGAGAGTTGGGGGGGTGGATTTACTCCAGGACCTGGTTTATTGACTTCTACGCCTAACAGAGCTATTGACATCAATCCTGATGATGTGGAGTCTATTTCAGTGCTTAAAGGTGGAGCTGCTGCTGCATTGTATGGTATTCGTGCTGGTAATGGTGTGGTGCTTATCACTACTAAGAGTGGTGCTGGCAAGCAAAAGGGGCTTAATGTGGAGTATGGATATAGCCATTCTACTGAGAAAGTAAATAAATATTTGGATCAAACTTCCTCCTATTCAAGAGGGAATAAAGGGGCATATAGTAATATTACTAACTGGAACTGGGGACCTCATTATGATTCAAATCCTACTTTCCCTGGGGAAGCAGGTGATGGGACTACTATCATCAAATACCTGAATGGAGAGCATGATGTAGATGTATCTGGTTTGCCAATTCCTCAGTTTAAGGATAACTTCAAGAACTTCTTCCAAGATGGATTCACAAAGAAACACAATGTCTCTATTTCTGGAAATAGTGATACAGGCAGTATGTATGCTTCTTTCTCAAATTTGGAGCAAGAAGGTGTGGTTCCTAATAATACCTATGGTAGAACTTCAACCTTGATTAGAGCGGATCACAAGGTTACTGATAAGTTGAAAATCTCTGCAAAAGCGAACTTTATCAATACTACTTCTCATAAATTCAGTGGAAGAACAGGTCCAATGCAAGGATTAGTTGGTTTTCACAATATGTGGGATATAAATTCTGGTGACCATATAGATGAGAATGGAGCTTCTGGTTATTATAGTAATAGTGTTGCTCACCCAAAATGGGTAGTAACTCAAGAAGGAGAAGGCGGTAAAGTTAACCGTTTGATCGGAAGTGTAGGCCTCACTTATGACATTGCAGATTGGTTAGCTTTAAGTTATCAAATTGGACTGGATACTTATTCTAGCAGAGAAAAGGCGTTTAGACCAACTGGCTCAGTAAATGCATTTAGAGGATTAGGTGATATTAGCGATGTACGATTGAATAGTGAAGACTTGAATTCTACATTATTATTGAGAGGGAATAGTGATATCAATAAGGATTTGAACGTAAGTTACACGGTTGGTAATACCATTAATACGCGTGAATCCGATAGAATATGGGTGTATGGGGTTGAGGTTTTGATTCCAGGTTTAGAAGATATCACAAATACAGCAGATCAGTATATATCGAGATATTCTTCAAACTACAGATTAGTAGGAGCTTTTGGAGAAGTTAATTTTGGATATAAGAATTTCTTGTATTTAGGAGTAACAGGTAGAAATGACTGGTCATCTACATTACCTAAAGGTAAAAATTCACTTTTCTATTCTTCGGTTAGTTTAGGATTCGTATTCTCTGAATTAGTAGATATGCCATGGTTGTCTTTTGGTAAGTTGAGAGCATCTTATTCTGAAGTTGCTGCTGATGCACCGGTTCAGTCATTGAAAACTACTTTTTCTAAAGCGTCGTTTGACGTTCGAGGTCAGCCTGGCTATTTCTTGAATGATCAGCAAAATAACCCTGACTTAAGGCCAGTAAACACAAAGGAATTTGAAATAGGAGCTGACTTAGCATTTTTGGATAATAGGCTTGCACTTGATGTAGCTTACTTTTCTAAAAGGAGTATAGACCAAATTATTTCTGTGCCGCTATCAGGTACAACTGGATTTACTTCAAGAGTAGCGAATCTGGGTGAAATTAAGAATACTGGTATCGAAGCTACGTTGACAGTTAACAATCCTGTGAGAGTAGCCGGATTGAATTGGAGTACTTCTTTTAACTTTACTAAAATTAAGGGAGAAGTTGTTGCTATAGGAACAGCAGATGATGGTGTTGATAATGTTATACAAGCCATTAGTCCCTGGGCTAAGGCTGACCTTCGAGCAGCTGAAGGTGAAGCATATGGTGCTATCTATGGCATCAAGTACACCAGACATGAGAATGGTCAAGTATTGATTGATGCCAATGGATATCCAATTCCTGATCTTGAAAGGTCTCTTATAGGTAATATCAATCCAGACTGGATATTAGGAATCAATAACCATATGGAGTATAAGGGTATTAATTTCAACTTTACTTTTGAAATCAAAAAAGGTGGAGACATTATAAATACAACAGAAGCTGTTGGCTCCTATTATGGTAAAGCTCAATCAACGGAAAATAGATTTTATGCTGCTGATGATCCATATTCGCATGCTACGAAAGTGTTTGATGGTGTTGACTCAGATGGTAATACCAATACTATTGCTGCTCCTCTAACTCAATCTTTTTTCCAGTCTAACTATTGGACATCTGCCGAGAATCTGGTGCAAGATGCATCTTGGTTACGTTTGAGAAATGTATCTATTGGTTATAATTTCCCAGAAAGCATCCTTAGTAAGTTACCCATACAGTCTTTCAACATAACTTTTACAGGAAGAAATTTATGGTTCGATACATCTTATTCAGGAGTCGACCCTGAGACAAATAGCTATGGAGTTAGCCTCCCTGGATTTGATGTGTTGCAGACTCCTGGTACTAAGAGTTATATGGTTTCATTAAGAGTTAAATTTTAAAAAAAAAATCATGAATACAAAAATGAAATATATATATGGATTGTTTTTCATCTTGTTTACATTCGTTGCATGTGATGAGACATTCGAAGAGGTGAATGCAAATAAGAATTCACCAGAAGACGTAACTATAAATCTACTACTGCCAACTATTCAAAGTAGAATATTTGGCAGTCTTAGCAGAGATGTTGGTCAATCTGGAGGAGTTTTTACTCAGCATTTTGCGGGTAATCATGGTACCGGAATAGAAGAAGATCAGTACAGGTTGGATGCAGGTTCATTTGACTTTACCGGCACGTATAGTGCTTCACTGATGGAAGCTAAGGTAATGATAGAGAAGGCGAGTGCTAGTGAGGATCATCCTGACAACCAGTACATTGGTGTTGGTAAAATCATGCAAGCAATTGCTCTTGGTTATACAACAGATTTTTTTGGTGATATCCCCTGGTCTGAAGCCTTACTTGGTGGAGCTTCCGCTGGTAACCCTTATCCTAAATACGATACACAAGAGAGTATTTATACTGTAATACAAACGTTATTGGATGAAGCGGTTCTTGAATTAAGTAAGCCGCTATCTGGACTTGCAGTCGGAGATGATGACTTAATGTATGGAGGAGATATGGAAAGCTGGATTGTAATGGCACATGTGCTTAAGGCTAGGTATCACAATCATTTAAGTAAATTGGATCCTGCGGGATCAGCAGCTAGTGCAATAGCATCTATCGATGCTGCGATCACCGCTGGATTGGTAGCTTCTCTCAATATGGCTTATAGGTATGATGGGGGTCGTCATCAGAATCCTTGGAATTTTCTTTGGAAAAATACTACAATCATAGCCAGTGAGAATTTCATGAACGCATTGATTGCAGAAAACGATCCTAGACTGGAGGCTTATTGGGATGATGTTGCCTTTGGTGGTGGTGCTGTAGGTTATACAGGTAAACCTAATGGGCAAGGAGTATCAACAATTAGTTATTCTCCCGTAGGTCCTAACGGATTTTTCGGAAAAGATACTTCTCCGTTGTTGATTGCTACATACTTTGAAGCTAAATTTATTGAAGCAGAGGCTGCTTTGAGAGCGGGTAATACTACAAGAGCGGCTGCTGCACATAACGCAGGTGTTGCTGCAAGTATTGATTTAGTTGTAAGTGATGCTGCAGGGCTGGCTAGAGTGCCAGGATACATTACCACTTTCGGTAGTGAGATCGCTGCATCTATTACCCTTAGCAAAATAATGACTGAGAAGCATAAAGCTATGTTTACACAAGGAGGTGAAGCATGGGTGGATATGAGACGTCATGATTATGCTTACCCATCTTACATTGCAATTCCCTTAAATGCTGTTCCTGGAGGTTTTATAAGAAGAGTGCTTTATCCTCAAATCGAGTTGGAGTACAACACAAGTACTCCTTTGGGAATTACTCAGTTCGATAGACTTTGGTGGGATAAGGAATAATTAATAACTTAAAAAATAAGAATCATGAAAAATATTTTTAATAAAATGGCTTTGCTAGGACTTGTTGTCCTGGCCAGTAGCTGTTTCGATGATAACGAAACAATATTAGACAAAGGAAGAGATGGGATTTTTGCAGCTACCAGCAATGTTGTAAATGGGTTCTATAATATATTAAAACCAGCTACTACATCAATTGGTTTTACTGTTGATGTAGCAGGAAGTGGAGGAGCAACTACGAATGACGGTGAGATTTGGATAAAATATAATGGCGGAACGAATGTAGTTATTGCTACATTTTCTGAGACCCCATATACTGGAACTTTTTCCATGTCTGATGCTGCCACTGCTCTAGGTATTGACCTTAATTCTGTTATTGTAGGAGATGTATTCTCATATACCCCGGCTATTATTGAAGCCAATAGTAATAAAGTGACTGTAGGAAAGCGATACCAAACAGATGTGAAAGTAGCATGTTTGTCTTCTTTAACCAGTACAACTGGCATTCCTTACAACTACGTAACCATTGGAGGGGCAGGTAACGGTACAGGAACTGGTACCTGGACTACTGTTGGAATAAATGAGTTTGCTGTAAGTGATTTCTCATTTGGACAAAGAAATGCGGCTTTTAATTGTTGTCCAAGCTCATCTGGGGTTTCTTTTTTTGATATTTGTAATAAAGTTTCATTCAACTCTGATAACAATTCGGATAGTTTTAATGCTGCTTATGCTTGGACTGCACTTACAATTAATGGAGCAGATTTAACAATCTCTTGGTCAGAAAAATTTACAAACGGAGTAACAACTTTGACAAGGACTGACGGTAATGACTGGCCAGATATGGCCTTATAAAACTTAATAAATTAAAACCCCTGCTTAGCTTTTCTAAGTAAGCAGGGGTTATCTTTCTTGCAATTCTTAATTTCAAAGGCACACCAACTTTCAATAGAAAAAATGGGAATGCCATTTTTTGATGTACTCCAGAGTATTGGAACCCAAATGAACGCTACCACCTGTAATGACCGCACCAGCTACTATGAAACGATTCTGGGCATAAATAACTTTGCTTAACCTCGCCAGATCATATGGTTGTGTAGCATGGAAAAGTAGTAACAATATTATATGAGACCAATAGAGAAGTTGTACCTCGAACCATTAATTTAAAACCACACTAAAAAGTCATGAAAAATCTATTCTTCGCAATTCTAGCAATTGCAATTCTTTCTTGTAAAGAATCAAAACCAATAACGTATACTTTATTCTCTGGGATTATTGAAAATGCTAATAGTGATACACTGTCTATAATAAACATTGAAGATAAAAGAGTAAGAAAAATGAAAATTTCTGATACTGGACAATTTTCTGATACTATTTTTAATGCTAACGGGTATTTTCAGTTTAGTGATGGAGGAGAATCTTCTGCAATGTATCTAAAAGATGGGTACAACATCCAATTAAATATGGATGCTAAAGAATTTGGCGAAACTATTGTTTACACAGGTAATGGCAGTATTATAAATAACTATTTAGCGCAAAAGTATTTAATTAAATTAAGAACTGGAACATCGGAAGAAGTTTACGCTTTGGATGAAACTGCATTTTTATCTTTAATGAATCAACAAAAAGAAAAATTGAAAAAAACTTTAGAGGCTATCTCAGATACTGTTTTTGTAAAGCAAGAAAAAATAAACATCCAGTATGATAATATTACTAGTATAACGAATTATGAACGTTATCACGCATATTTTTCAAAACAAGAAGATTTTAAGGTTTCTGAATCGTTTCCTGATGTTTTAAAAAATGTAACATTTGACAATGAGGCGCATTTTAAATTTTCTGATTTGTATAGAAATTTGGTAGGTCATAATTTTGTTAAAGTTTCCAGAAAAAAAGCTGAAAAGGAAGGAGTTCCTTTTGTAAGAGCTGCACTAGATTTTATTGAAAACTCAAAAAGTCAAGCGATCAAAAACTATTTATTGCCTGGCATAGCATATGAAGTATCTGCAAAGCATGCCAATGTAGAAGAACTATACAATAGTTTCATGGTGCTTTCTACAGATGAGGCTTTTAAAGAGAAATTGACAAAACAGTTTATAATGATTGAAGAATTAGCGAAAGGAAAAGCCTCTCCAGTATTTGTGGATTATGAGAACAATGCAGGTGGAACAACCTCTTTAGCAGACTTAAAAGGAAAGTATGTATATATAGATGTTTGGGCTACTTGGTGCGGGCCATGCAAGGCAGAGATTCCCTCACTGAAGCAACTTGAAGTTGACTATCATGGCAAAAACATTGAATTTGTAAGTATTT
>JAOQGK010047774.1:0-10541 GCA_027564095.1 Cellarinelloides crassus
AGAAAATCTGTATACAAACGCCTCTTTGGTATAAGCTTCTAGCGACTAAATCTAGCTAAGTCAGAAGCCGTCTAATCAACTCATTTATCAACTCAACATCAGGACATCAGTCTCGGGATCAATCCAAGAGAACTATTCATGCATCGGGGGTCTGGGGGTGTGGACACTATTCATCTTTTGTCCATGTGCAAAAACTGTATAAATTGGACAAAAGAATGAAAAAATGATAATTGGAGAATTTCACTATCTGACTGATCGCCAAAGCAGGTTGCTACTAGCAGAAATAGGCACTAAAAACCGCAAGTACAGGCTAATAACGCTATTAATGCTCGATGCAGGATTGCGAGTAAGTGAGGCTCTTAGCTTGAAGCTAGGTAGTTTTCGATTTCGGGAGAAAGTGATACGAGTGAAGAGCCTCAAGAAGCGCACAGAGCAATATCGAGATGTTCCAATGAGTGCGAGACTGATGGAATGTTTAGCCTACTACATATCTAGGAACTTCAATGACAAGAATAAGGATGAGGAAGCTTGGCTGCTGCCTAGTAGGGATGATCACTTGAAACGTAGGGCGGTATGGGCTTACTATGATCGTATAAGAAAAAGAGTACCTGAACTAAGACACTTACACCCTCATGCGCTAAGACATACTTTTGCGACACGGCTAATAAGTAGTGATGTAAGCCTACTCACAGCAAAAGAACTACTGGGACACTCCACTATCCAAACTACAGAGATATACACTCACGTACCTTCGGAAGTGCTAAAAAGCAGTATCCAAAAGATAGAGCAAAAGCATAGCTTTTGGGCTAAGCTGAAATACAAACTGATAGGGAAAGCACCAGTACCTGTGATACGCCTAGGCAACAAAAACAGCTCGATACTGGTAGGCAGAGAAAAGGAGCTACTACAAATCGAAGAGTTAAGCAAAAAGAGTGTAAATATTCTGCTAAAAGGAGGGCAAGGTGTCGGCAAATCTCAAATACTGGAAAACATCAGGGTCAAGGATAGAAAAGTAGTGCGAATGGATGAGATGAAAAACGTAAAAACATCCCTGCTCAACTTTGCAAGTCATGTGCTGAATGAAGATAAAGCTGAACTAAAATCAATGCTATTCCCGAATGGTGAAGAATTGGAAAAGAACCTGACTAAGCAAAGCACTAGAAACCTAGTAGAATTGCTGAAAAGAATCACTACAGAAAATGAATATACTGTAATCATAGATGATCTGACAGACATCACGCCAACAGGAGTAAAGGTTTTGGAGATGATGCGTAACCACTTCCATATCATCGCTAGTGCGAGGTTTGTGAAGCTGGATAAGTCAAGTTTTCTGACAAACTTCCAGACTGTAGATATCAAGAATATGAATCGCCCCGAGGCTTTGGAACTGGTGCAGCGCTTAAGCTATGATGTGATCAGTAGTATTGAAGATTATGAGCTATACAAGAATCATATATGGGAGCAAACGCAGGGCAACCCTCAATTCATATATGAGTTAATTGAACGGTATCGAAAAGAGGAGTATATCGCTAATGAAACTGTACGTGAAATCCGTCATACTGCTAGCAAAAATGAGTGGGATATGACGCCAATAATATTAATTGCTTTGGCTTCTCTGATGGTATTGAGATACTTTGGCAGAGCAATAGGGGAGGACGGCTATCAGCTAATCGGAGGGGTGGCTCTTGTATTCGCTTTGTTTGCTCGTCAATTCTTTAGGCTATTTGGGCGAAAATACGTTTAAGGAGTCTTTTTGAGCTTTCTCCAATCCCACGGAGGGATAGGGTTTTGGCTTTGCCAAAGCCCTTTGTTTTTTTTCTTTGCTTGCTTTTGCGCCTCGATCATAAATTTATCTTTGCTATAAAAAGCATAGTGCCAGGCGTTCCCTGATGCTGCCATTTCATAACTAAAATGCTTGCCGTCTTCTGTTATAACAATGCCGATTTTTCTGCCATAAGATTCTTTTGCTTGTAAATAAACGGTTACTATTTTATTTTCTATCAGTTTTCGGGCAAAATCCCTTGATTCTATCCCATGAGGTTGGTTTTTTTCGGGTGCATCAATACTGGCGATTCTGATTCTAGTTTCGCCACCTAAGCTGTCAATAAGGGTGAATGTATCGCCATCATATACGTTGATGGCTTTTCCTTTAATGACATTTTGAGATAATGAAATATTGGAGAAAAAACATAGAGAAGAAATTATGAGAAGTCTAAGAGTTAAAATCATATTTCAAGATATTAATTCTTTAGATTATTTGGCGGGAAATATGGATAAACCATGTTTTTGATTCAGGTATGCTGTAGATAAAAATGGCTATTACAGGTCAAGATTAATAGCATGCATGAATCAAAAATATGTGACCTAAAGCGGACTACAAAACATCTATGAAATGCAATATTAAACCGCTAGGTCTTATATCGTATAGTTCAGCGTTTCAAAAGTTTTTTCTCCGTACAGCCGCATCTTTTAACTCTATGAAGTTCTAAAACTATGAACACGAGAATAAAAAAGTATGATAACTGAAACAGTGTCCAACGATCTGCCGCATAGCCCTGAGATATGTGGAGTGGGATGAAGGCTTGATCTGAATGACTTATGCAAGTTTGGGTTTTTTGTGTGTTAGCTAAAAAAGGAGGTACGACTGATTTACGGAGCGTAAACTTTCAGAAGTCATTCAGATTGATATTGCCCTCCATCGCGATTTTTGATTTTTTATTACAAGAAATAACTCCGAAAAAATCAAAAATAGTGGCAGGAGGGTAAAATCACCTGAAGAAACTCCGCTATATCTCGGGGCAGGCAGATGCGGACAAACTCTACTCGTGTAAGGGTATGCGATCACGATGATTCTTGAAAGCTCAGGAGATCGAGGGACAAACAATAAAAATGAAGGATCAAGTCCATCAGCGCAAACACTGGGAACGAGTGTGAGGTACGAACGCCATATTATCTATGAGATACAATAATCAAAATCAACACAGGAATAAACAGACTAGAAGTCCTAAAAATGTAAGCAAGTGAGCTTAAAATAAAAGTATGGACTAGAAATAACCCTTGAAATTCAAAAGAAGAGAGAATAATCACTGAACTGTAAAAGCCATTGTCTCCTGATCTAAAACTATCTCAGGAATAAATATCTATCAAGTTCTAAAACTATTGGCAAGTGGGCTAATAATGAAATGCTAGGCTATAAACGACTTGTGTCCTTACTGGCCTTGAAGTAATTCACCTTTCGGGGTAGGGGCGGATAATATCCGTGAGTGTGGTGAATACTACGGGGTGCAGTGGAACGGCTTGCCTCCCTTCAAGCAGAGTGCGCTTGTCTCCGAAGGATGTGTGTGTAGCTCGTAGAGGGGTTGAGGTTTTTAGTCTTTATTTTTTCATTGTTGGTGATTATGGTTCTGGGATATTTGGTTTTTTTTTGCGTGAGGGATAGGAGCGGCATCCTTTTTTTGTTTTTCACAAAAAAAAGATACAACGGATAGCCCGACCCATTTGGGTCACGCCCAACCTTTTACCTAGAGTATTGGAATATTTGGGACTATTTTCTTTCCAGCGCAATCAAAAGTTTTTCTCGGACTTCTTGATTTCAAAAAATATAATGTAAGTATGGTACTGTCTTGATTTTCACAAAAAAGCACTTGTGGATCGCGGCTATATTCTTTGAATGAAAACATTTTTGATCCTTTGAAACTAACAGACTTTAAAACCTTGTCGGTATCTGAAATCTCTAGCGTGCTGTAATCTGCAAAATCAAATCTCATAGTGACTGAATCCATACATGAATTTTTCAAAATAAATACTCTGTGCTTTTGCTGTGCTTGAGAGGTGAAAGGTGTAAAAAGGTGAAGAATTGCGTATGTGATAATTAGCGAATGAGCGAATGAGAGGCTTTTCATAGTACTCTCTTTTTGAATTTCTTATCTAATAATCTTAAAGTTTCTTGTCTTGCTAGGTCTATTTTATCTTCCTTTTTTTCTCGCTTAGTGGTCAGTATTTGGTATTTGTTTAGGCTTTTCATAATGTCATTATTTTGATAGTCCCGAAAAGATTTATTGAAGTATTGCTGCTTTTGAGTTCTGATATTTTGATTTGTTTTTTGGCTATTTGGGATTTGAAGTTTTGATGTTTTGGGATGGTTGGTTTTATCTTAGTGAGTAGTTTTTGCAATTCGTATTTTCGATAATCAGAAGCCGTCTTGTACTCTTTTTCTAGTTTTGATTTTTGTGCGAGGTCTGTGTTGTATTTGTTTATTTCTGATTGGTATTCTTTTTTGAGTGTCCGCAGCTCTATGAGGTAGATTTGATTTTGTGCTGTCATATTGGATTGGGTATAGGTGAGGTGAAGGCTGTTGACATATTTTTGATAAAACTTAACTCCTGATTTGGCATCATGACCAAATATGACTTCTAAAGGACTGGAAGCAAATAGACTAACCTCATAGATGGCTCTACCATCGATAAGGCTGTCAAGCTGAAAAGGGGAGTAGCTAGAGAAACTGTAAGTGTCTGTGATCTGGTCTATATCGGTATATTCTGTAAAAGTAGGAGCGAACGACTTGACTACATCTAGTCCACTAATCTCAATAAATAAATCAGTACTATCATTGAATAAAACGATTTTTCCTTCAGCTGCGGACAAACATAGGGCGGAGCCATTGTAAGTATTAAATTCTCTTCTAAAAGTATAGTCAACTTGTAACATTTTATCGCTCCTTTTGAACTCTGAAACTAATTGCTTGCTTGATCCTAAAGTCCTATTGAAAGTCATCCAAAAGCCATTAGCCATGAGCGGATAACAGAATATACCACAGAAGATAAATAGTGCAAATGCCACTAACTCCGAACGGCTATTTCCTGATCTTATTCTAGCTTCGGGATTGGCTGGCATAACACAAGGATTCTTGAAAAACGGATAAAATAAAGGAATGCCCTGAACTGTGACCATATCAAATATAAAGTGTGAAAGAACTCCTAGAACAAAGACAAGTGTAATGTCAAAGGGAGCGAAGCTATTGACAATGACAGTAGTGACTATCAAGAATAGTAGTGAATGTGTAATCGTCCTGTGTCCGTATTTCCTATCTAAATATTTGGCTACTGGATAGAAGAGCTTCCCGATAGGAGATCGGGTGTGATCAATATCAGGAAGAAGCGAAGCGAACCAAACGACACAAAGTATATTGATATCTGAAAAGATATTGATATCCCAAAAACTCGCAAATATCCCTGTAAATACTGTGCCTCCTGTGATGTGGTTTGGACTGTTCAATTTGATGATTTGTTAATGTGCTGATGTGTTGATTTATTTTGTTCTTGGCCATTATAGTTGAAATGATCTATGACAGATCTGATAATGAAGTCTCTGGTATGTAAATTAAGCTTTTCAAGTTTTTGGGTCAGGTTATTGATTTGTCTCTTGACTTGCTGTCTTTTCGTAAAATTGTGACCTAGATAGTCATAGGTGTTTAGTGCTATCTCAGCTGCTGCATAATTCCACCAGATACAATCATCCTTGAGACCACCTCTTGACATATATTTGTATTCTTCATGACTGGAGCATAGCAGATTCTGACTATACTGAAGGTGAAAAGGATGGCTCAATAAGTATTGAGAAGTAGTGTTGTTCAAATAATCAATCAAATCAGTATGGTCGGACTCTGAAAACTCATGCTTGTAATAAACTCTATTGCCTCTGGTCTCTAAAAGATATGGTGGGTCCAGGTATATAAAGCAATCATCAGTATCATATTTGTCTAAGAACTCTCTCCAATCATAGTTCGATACTTCTATACTGGAGGCAGTATTAGCTTTCCAATAATCATAGACTGATCGATCATAGTCATTAATGTATATGTCAGGCCTGGTATGATCTAATCTTGAAAATATCTGACCTGACCCAACAAATGGAATGAGTATAGTAGAAGCATCAGGAATCATATTGATAATCCGCTGATAGACTCCTGCACCTCCTTTGCTTCCAATATAGTTTTTGAGATCAATCATTTTGGTTTTTAGTGGTTTGATCTCTATTTCTTTCTATTATTATTTCCTTAATCACATTCTCACGAAGTTTCTCCGATTTTATTTTCAAATACTCTTTTAAAAGCATTGGAGTAGAAACTAACTCATGAATAAATACTGGACGATCAAACACAATAGATAAAGATTTTTGATATCGATCGGCATCGAAACATAGGTTTTTCTCGAATAGCTGAAATTTCACTATTTGATCTGCTGACCAATTATCTGAGATACCACTATTTGAAAACGCTAAGGCTTCTTTTTGGGTTAATTCATTCATAATATTTAGGTATAGTTGGTTATTGTTAATTGATTATTTGGCTCAGGTTTGATCTCTATTTCTTTTTTTTCTATAAGTGCTATCAGCTTGTGACATTCTTTCATTCTTCTTTTCCTAGCTTCTGTCAAAGTGCTATTCTCCAATATATATAGATGCTCTTCGAGGTGTGAGAGTAGTTGATCTTTGATTTTTCGATTAAAATACATTTTTAAATAAATTCAATTATTAAGTTACCTAGGTTACCTGCTTACCTGACTATCTCGAAATACAGCCTCTAAGCCTATGTGAGGGCAACAAATAGCACAGGTAACTTGATGGGCTAAAAATGGTGGTTTAGTTACCTTGTAGTTACCTGAAAAGTGGGTAAGGTTACCTGAGGTTACCTGAGATATAGGGTATAAGTAATTGAATACTAGACTAATGGCTAAAAAAGGGGGTAACCTACTAATTACTAAGTTACCTGAGTATATATACTTAATAATCAACCTCTTAGAGATAAATATATTAAATAGAGGGGTATTAAGGTAACTAAGGTAAGTAGGATTTCTCATCAGTAGGATTTTGGCACGATTCTTCACCTTTTTACACCTTTTACCCCTTTAATCGGGTCAAAAATTGGACGAGAAGAAAAACGATTGAACCAACCTACCACCCCTTTTTTCTGAGTTGCGGAAACGTCTTTTTTCAACTTATTCAACCTCTCTTCTATTTCTAGTATTTCTGCTCTCTGAATCTTCAAGGATTCTATTAAACTCAAAGCCTCTACCTCTAGCTTATCCTCCTGACAATCGGCTATCGCCATGCCTACCTCATGGATCAAATCTTCTATAAATAGTTGGCTACTCATGGTTGTGTAGATTGAGGCTGAACAAAAACAATATAGTATCCGTATCTATCCATTTTGGAATCCTTGACACGTTCGTATCCTAGACTATTCAAAGCCCTTCCAGTCATCATTTTATTCACCTTAGTAGCAGTCCAAGTATTAATCAAATTGGCTACATCGGAACTGGTCATAAAATCAATGCTTTCACTGGTCTCTGACTTCTTAAACAATCTCATAATCATCTCCTGCTCGACTGTCAGTAGCTGAAATTTCTTATTCCTAACCTCATTCTTTTTGATATCATCAGCTGTCATAGTTGAAACGAAATCTTTATCTAAATACAGGCTGTAAGCTTGTCGCCAAACATCATCTATATTAATTGCTTTCTTATAACTCCAATCAAGCTTGGTAATCTCAAAACACAACCACCTCACTGATCCAGTTTCGTCTGTGAGAAACTCGGCTAAATTGGTGCTGCCAATGAAACTGCAGCACCTTGACAATATGCTATTCTTTCTGTCGTAGGGTAATCTTTCATTAATCTTGTCTTTACTAAATAGTGCCTTCAAACTATTCAATTCCTTCCTGTGCAAACTACTTAACTCGTCCAAATTGATTAGAAAATTCTTTGTGATCAGAATCCTAGAATCCTTGTCTGTGGTCAAATCTTCTGCTAAATAATCAGAGAGGGCAGGAGGGCAGAGCCATCTGCAAAAAGTAGACTTACCGCTATTCTGTGCAGGCTGAACCAGTACAAAGGCTTGCTTATTAAAAAAGAAATCATCTAATGCACAGTGAATGGCTCTTACTAACCACTTGCGGAAATGGTACGTGAAATCCTCCCTGCTTGGTGTCTCGAAATGATCTACTAATAGTGCTATGTGGTCGGGTTCTGTAAGTGCATTGTACTTTGATAAGCTTTTGAAGTATGAGACTAGCGGATTGAAATGAGGTACAAAATCACTTCTGAGTACTGCTATTAGATTATTGATATTGATTTTGATTCCTGACTTTTGGAGATGGATGAAAAGATTATTTTCATTTACTACCTCCCAACTATCATCACTTAACTTTCGCTTATACTCGACTTCTTTTTTAATGGTATTGAATCTAAAAAAGTAATGCTCGTCTAGGAATCTTTCTGCGATGTGAAAGATGGTATTGCCTAGGTTGGCTGCTTGATCTGATTTGGTAATCTCGATTTCTTTGGTCATGTTTGTGGTGTAAAAAGGTGGATAGAGATATTCACTGTAGAATTAAAATTGCCCTTCTTTTGAAGGGCTTTTTTTATGGTGAATATCTTCTTTTGGTATAACATATATGCTCTCTGGTCTTCTTGTCATATAGGTTGTAAAACTTCCAGTCGGGGTATTCTTTATTTAGAAACTCTTCAAACTTGTGAATATTGGTAACTGTTCGCCACTTCTTGAAATCTGATTCCGCACTGCTGCACTTGGCTATCACTGAGTAGTATTTCATGATATTGATTTTAAGTAAATAGACCACTGAATGGCAATGGCTTGACACATCTTAGGGTAATACTTCCATGATGATCTTATTTTGGCTCTTTGTGGTTGCTTCATTCTAGAATTGGTGTGATTGTTAATTGATTTTGATTTGTAATTGTGATCTAATCTGTCCTCAGCTCTGGGCACAATAGGAGGCATGTTGTGAAGCCACAAACAAACCTCTTTGTGATAAGGATCTCCAAAGTCGTGAGGTCTGATAATCTGATCATAAGGTCTAAGAGCTGAGGACAGATAACCTGGGGGATTTTCTAAAGCAATGTGTGGAATACCGGAGGACAACAAACTGCGGACAAATAAAACAGCCTGATCTCTTTTAAGAGCGCGGGACACATCTTTGTTACACATCCATGTTTGTGCTTTAGAAAGATAAGTACAGGGAGGGAATCCCATCATAAAATCAAAAGACTCTCTATCTATAAGTTCTAATACATCACCTTGATAGTGTGTATCACCTGGGGACGATGAAGATTGCAAATCACAAGAGGTAACCTCATGTCCCTGGGACTTAAAAGCTTCTCTCATACTTCCCGACTCTTCACATGCTATAAGTATCTTCATCGATCATCTAAATAAGCTTCTTGATATAATTTGAGAATCTCTAAGTCAATCATCTGCTGTGCTTTTATGACTTGATGCTCTTGACTAAGGATATCAATCTGTGATCTATAATATGCATCAGGGAGAATCTCTTGATTTGCAAACTTGGAACTGTCGTAACTGAATATCTTTCTCTTAATTTCTAATATCTTTTGAAGCTTTTCAAGCTCCGTATTTCTTATTATTATCCGCTTTTTTAAGTTTATAGCGTGTCTTGTTTCCTTTTCTCTATCTAGTGTTGATTTGGCTTCTATGGCTCTTATTTTAGCTTCAATTGCATATTGCTTCTTCTTGTCAGACACTAATTTTGATATATTGAAACTAACTGTAGGGCCTATTCCTATTGAGGAGCCATTGAATGAACTAGTGAGACCTATCGAAGGAATATAATTGTGCCATCTAGGCGGTGACTTTACGTGATACTCTAAAATGTCAGCGTGCTTTTTTGAGTTGTAGTGTGATCGAATACCTGATACTATCACAGAGTCAGAAGGGAGTGTTAATTTTTGAGAGTGAATTATGTTAGAAGTTGTGATACAAAAAAGCAACAAGAACACTCGAAGATGGTTAGTGGGAGTTGTTTTGTTGTATTTAACATAATGTAAATTATACCGCGAATCCATAGAAGTAATAATAATATTGACTATATTTGAGCAGTAAAAGTAATCAAGATATACACAATAACTACAATATAATGAGAGAAATAGTAGTAGAATATCAAGCTATGTTGTTTAATATCGATAAAATAATAGCGGCTAGCCCTTACAAAGCATCATATCTTATTGAGAAGTTGGAAATGTCAAGCGCAAATTATCATAAGAAAAAAAGAGAGAAATCATTCAACTTGACGGAAATGTTAAAACTAACAGACTTGATAGATAGCGAAGAGATGGAAGATAAACTGTTAACAGAAATGTCAATAGAAGCAGAGAAAAAAAATGAATTTGTACCGATAAGAGACAGTGGTTTAATATGAAAGTGGATGCAGAAAAAAGTATCCACAAGAAAGTAAAAAAATTATCAGCTAAAGTCAAGCTAGCAATAAGCCAACAATTGTTAGAACTCGAAGAAATAGACAACATAACACAGATAAAATCTGAAAAGTTAAAAGGTCAAAAAAACAGACACAAAATTCGAATAGGAAATTATAGAATAGTGTACAAAGTGATTTCAGATACACACATCCAAATCACTACAATAGCAGACAGAAAATCTGTATACAAACGCCTCTTTGGTATAAGCTTCTAGCGACTAAATCTAGCTAAGTCAGAAGCCGTCTAATC
>JAOQGK010048885.1:0-10412 GCA_027564095.1 Cellarinelloides crassus
CCATTCAATGCGCATATGATAGCAAACTGATTTTCGACAATAACGTCTGGCGCATGGAGACCGATGCGGATCGGGTGACCGCCATTGCAGAGCGCCGCTTGAACGAAATTAAACAAGCTGTACGACAACGTATTTACGCGGTCGCTTCAGCCGAAACCCAGATGAATATGAGTGGTGTCGCGGCATTTATTTCAAGCAAGACCGCCGCCAATCGCAGTCAGGCGGAAAAAGACCATTTAACCGCCTATGAGGCTTCATTGAACTGGGTAGGGGCTATGCGCGCAAACGTCGCCACGCTTGCCGCTGATCCCAATCTCGACTTTACCGGCGATGCCAACTGGCCCGTGACCCCACCCGAGGTGGTCGCGCTGGCGGCACAGTTTTAGGGTCGATTAGATGAGCGACTTCACCAGCCCATTGATTGTCAGAGTTGAACAGCGTGAACGATCTGGTCGCGGTGTCTATACGGTGATGCAGCCGTTTACCTATCACGTCGGTGTAGAAAACAGTGGTCTTGAGATCGAGGTTCCAGAGGATTTTGAAACCGATTTCGCTTCGATACCGTGGGTCGCACGATGGTTCATCTCTCCGGGTGGGTTGCACGCAAAAGCAGCGGTGTTGCACGACGCTCTTTATCGCAACATTGCCCTCGCCCCACGGCTTTTTGTTAGCCGCAAAGTCGCAGACGACACGTTTCTGGAAGCGATGGAAGTTTTGAAAGTCCCCCCATTTCGACGCACGACACTTTACATATTCGTGCGGCTGTTTGGCCAGCCGTTCTGGCGACCGGGGAAAGCCACATGAAGAAGTTCAAGAGGGCAATCGGCTCCGCTGCATCGTATGAAGAAATGGAAGTCTGCAACCGCGACCAGATGATTGATGCCGTTGAAAGTGCGATCACTGAGGCGCTGGATAAATGGGGTTTGGACATAAACTGCTTCAATCTTCACCTTGAGCTTAAATCCCGCTTTTCTGAAGCCAAAGCTTGGGGCAATTCAGACCACTGGGTGACCGAAATCTCCGGCATGTTGTTTGACAGAACCGGACTGCTGTTTATTCAGCACAAAACCACCGACAGGGCATTTAAAAAAGCTTTCAGAATGCCGCCAGTGAATGATTTTTAACCCCCACAATCGACGGGGGTCGGGATGCACAAACATCCCGAACCGTGAGCTGTCACTCACACGACCATAACGGCCAGCCATGGCCATCCCGTCACCTCAGCTGAGGCGGGTTTGTTTTGAGGTATTTCAATCGTGGAGTCCAGTAAACTAACGACAACAGAGCCGGTAAACCCCATTGCACCTTATCTTGGTGGCAAACGAAATCTGGCCAAAATCATCACCAAGGCCATTACAGCTATTCCGCACCGCACCTATGCCGAACCTTTCATTGGTATGGGCGGGGTGTTTTTGCGTCGACCTCACAAGGCCAAAGCCGAAGTTATTAATGATATCAGCCGGGATATATCCACCCTGTTTCGCATCCTCCAGCGCCATTACCCGCAATTTCTCGATACCATTAAATTCCAGATTACCAGTCGCGCCGAGTTTAATCGTTTGGTCGACACTGACCCGGACACGCTGACCGATCTCGAACGTTCCGCCCGGTTCCTTTATCTCCAGCGGACGGCCTTTGGCGGAAAGGTGTCAGGCAAAAATTTTGGCGTTAGTAACGACCGGCCATCAAGGTTCAATCTAACGAGCCTTGAACCGATGCTGGAGGCGGTGCACGAACGTTTGGCGGGTGTAGTTATAGAGTGTTTGCCCTATGGCGAATTCATCACCCGCTATGACAAGCCAGCAACGCTGTTCTACCTCGACCCGCCATACTGGGGTTGCGAGAATGATTACGGCAAGAACATCTTTAGTCAGGATGATTTCAAAGCCCTGTCAGACCAGCTCAAAACCATCAAGGGCAGGTTCATACTGAGCATCAACGATGTGCCCCAAATCCGCGATATCTTCGCCTGGGCGAAGCTGGAAGCCGTAGAGACAAATTATTCAGTTGGGAAGACGAAAGGCAAGAAAGCTGGGGAGCTGATCATCAGCCATTGAAACGGCTTTAAACCACCCTTAAACTATCAATAAGTTGCCGCCATTCGCTGTGCGGCGCATGAACTTCTGCAATGCGGACAAAGCGACCAGTTTCCACTGCGTGACATTTTGTAGTTTGGGGGGAAAGCCGACATTAGATGCACCGGCAATGGACATATCCATTTTCGCACCAGCAGACATTTTTATTGCTCATCTCATTGAAAATAATCAGCCTATGCGCTGAGATCATTTTTAGTAAATTCTTTCACTACATGATCATGTTGTTTGGTTTCCAAGGTTTCCTGCTCCGCAAGGATTTAGGTTCTTGAATTCCCAAATAATTCTGTTGCAAAAAAATATTTTGTGGCTTCTTATGTTTCAATGATGCTTGCATTATTGCTTATATTGAATGCAAATAATCTCAAAATAGTAGGGAATTGATTTTGATAGAATCTGTGGTGACGGGGATACTTGCAAACTACTTTTACGGTATAGCAAGCAATAATCTTCCAGAGTCAATTTTGAAGTACCTGCCTGCATTCTTAAATGCCAATCCATCGTACCTAAATGAGGCCGAGAAATTGGTTTTGGAGGTTATTGATGAGGCGAGGACTGAATATAAGGATTACAGAACTGTATTAATTTTCCTGCAAAAAGACCACATTATTTCGGAGGGTGTGTTTCATCCCATTTTCGAGTATATATTTCACGGTGGCAAACATCCCGAAAAGTATGTCACACAATCAATTTTGTCCTGCAGAGTAGGTAATGAATTTACTGGTGGGCGTTTGAAAGGGCAGTTATCGGCGGGCGCAATTGCACGTGGCTTGATAAAGTCCGTTGAGCAAAAATTTAGAGCATCTGAGCGCCTGGTTGGATTTCTCACACACACTTGTCTTGAGAACATTACAAGAAAAGTCGATGCTCTTTATGACTGTATAAAACGCACTTCAACAAACGTTGATTTCAACGGTTCACCCAATAACTCTGAGGAAGAAATATTTTTATCAGATTACAGCAATTACCTAAAAAGGCAGGTGAAGAACATTCGGATTCACGGTATAGAAAAAATAACGTCTGAGGGAAGCCTGCGGCAGAACTTGAGAAGTTCATATATTGATGTTGAATTATCTTCAATAAACCCAAAAAATACATCACTGAAACAAATAGTAAAAGATGTAAACAGAAGGCATAATGTCTATGACGCGATAAATATAGTAGATTATTTAATTATAAAAGGTGGCGCTGGAACTGGGAAAACAACACTATTTCACAATTACATAAATAACTTCAACTTAGAAACTGCTCAGGGAAATAAAGAGCGTTTTCCGATCTACCTTCCTCTCAGAAAAATAGAGAAAAGTTATATATCAGATTGGGGGTTTGACAATATTTTCTTTGAAACACTAGCAGACAATGTATTGCAAAAATCCTACCCTTCCAAATTGAGTAGATACATCAAGCATAATTCAGCACGGTTTATATTTTTTTTGGATGGGCTTGATGAAATTTCAGAGGGCAATCGGAATAAGTTTTGGGATATTGTAGAGGACATAGACCAAAAATTTCCGCTGTCAAAGATAGTAATAGCGACTCGTAATTTGTCCAATGTCCACTATTCTGACGGGACACTTAGAGACAGTTTGTTCAAGGATCGGTCAACCTACACGCGTGTCAAAAATCAATGGCGTCCCAGTGAAAAATTTTTTGAGCTGAACATATGTGAGCTATCAAATACTCAGATTTCGGAATTTATTGACAAGTGGTTTGACGGTATCAACACCGATTTCCATGCGGTTACGTTGGAAGATAATAACATCAATGTACTAGCTGCCAAACTGAAAGGTCTGCTATTTGCATCTAAAGAGGCCGAGTCTCTAAACCTCGCACGAACTCCACTTTTGTGCTCGCTGATATGCCTGGTGTATTTTCTAAGGGATGGCACGTTGCCATCATCGAGACGTCAATTGTACGAAACTGCGACAAAACTATTGATTGAGGTTAGAGATGCGGAAAGAAATGTTAGGGTTCCTGACCAATTTACTAAGTTTAACATTTCACATAGAGAGCGATTGTTTCAGTGCATTGCTTTGGAAATGCAGGAAGGGGACAGTTCTCGCAACTCTCAGAACATAGAAGTCGCTCGTGAAACAGTGGAGATTATTGTAGAACAATGGCTGGTAAACAACGCTATATCGGGAGTGGACGCTAAATTACTGCTAGATTTTCTTATTGAACGATGTTCAATCCTACGAGAACCAAGTCATGGCGTAATCGATTTCGTGCATCGAAGTTTCATGGAATTTCTTGCTGCGCAAGAAATAGTGCTCCGGCGAGGACCACATTCAATTCGAACTCGAATTGAAAATGAACAATGGCTCTCAACTTTAAAATTTTGCATGGATACACCTACGGGCGGTGTCTATTTTGGCGGCATGCTAGTAAAGGAGTTAGTGAGGTTTGTGAATGAAAAATATAGCAAACGAAAATTTGATGAGCATCGGCGCGCGCTGGGTTATAGGATAGCATCGCTATTGGACAGTGATTCTGAGTATCCACAAGAGGTTAATGATGAATTAGTAACCTTGTGTGAACTGGTATTGCCTCCTCAAACGCTTTCGGAGGCTGAAGACTGTTACGGCATACCATTCAATTATTTTCGCAATAAACTCAGTTTTGGAACAGTAAGCGGGACTGGAAATGAAAATACTGTCAAGTATACTGCTATTTTACTTTCGCAACATAAAGATAATTCATGCTCCGATCTACTGAATACAGGATTTCAAAAGTGCGCAGACAAAGACGTCATCGAAGCAGTTAATCTCTCTGGCCGAGTGAGGATATCGGATCATTTTGCGCTCAGAGCTCGGATTGAGAATGGTTCTTATAGAGGAAAAGTATTTCTGACCGCCAACGATATACAAGTGCTAGAGAATAGAAAGCTTATCGGAAAAAGCGTCGGCATAAGGTTTCCATTCAGAGGAAATGAGTTTGTCGGGTGGCGCCAACTCAGAAATTGCCGAGAAATCGCTTTGCTTCATCCAGTGAGATCTGATTGGGATCAGCTTCTTAGCAGGAATTCGAAATCTGCGTTCAACAGTTGCGGAATTGTCGAAATCAGGGGTGGCGCTGACTTTAATATGACTGAGCTTGCCACCCTATTTCCATCAATGAAATATCTCATTATAGAAGATTGCAGACACTTTTCTGTTTCCGACATTGAAAAACTACATAAATTGGAAGAAATTTCGTTTCATCGGGTATCATATCCATTGAAAATAGATGTTGCCAAATTGCCAAATAAATTGTCGGGCATTGATTTTTTATCCTGTAGTGAAGTGGGAATTTCTGGTGACAAGCCCAACTTGAAAATTAACCATGGAACAATTTAATCTGTTCTGTGTTTATAAGATGGTGCAAAAGTCGAAGGTCTGCTTTGGTGACATTTCCATCATCCAGTTTTAGTCCGCGAACGGCAACAATGGGCCGGAAATGACAATTGGCTCTGTTGCACCACTGTAAATGTGGGCTCTAAGTGTGAATTCGCTGCACTCTGAACGAATGTCAGGTTTTGTTAGCGTACTATTCTGCCCCCTACCGTAACAGACTCCTAGGATGTCCAGCCCGTTGAATAAGTTGCCGCCATTCGAAATTGCGCGCTACAGAATAATTAGTTTCGGTGTGCAAAAGGTAGCGCATATTTGTGCAAAAGATCGCGCCGAGCTACAGTAACTGTATTCGATCTCTCCGGCATGGACCATTGAAATCATTGGTGATCCCGAGTGGATTCGAACCACTGACCCCAAGATTAGGAATCTTGTGCTCTATCCTACTGAGCTACGGGACCATGATTGTGGTTTATCAGAGTGGTGCGGGTCAGGCTATCTCAAACTGGGCCGATTGCGAATACAGTGTTTAATTGATTTTTCTGTGGTGAAACTGATTTGTGGAATTTACGTGGGGCAGGGGGGTGTCGGGCACGGATACATTAAGAAATTTGCACAAAGGTGCCCAGCCCTCGGCGACCTCATAGACCAGCAGGCGGTCCGGGGAGATCGATGAAATGATCTGCTGATTGTGGGCGCGATAGGTATTCAGGGCATGATCGCGATCTTGCGCCTGACCGCCAAAGACCTGCTCAAGGACGATTTCGTGGGCCATGTTCAGCCGGTCGCGGCGAAGGCCCGGTTCTTGAAGATGGTGGTCGCGCATCACCGGGTATATGGTTTTATAAAAACTGTTGAGCCAGCTTTCCTCAGGTCGGATTGTATGCAGCACTTTGGCTTGCGGGTAGTGCCTGGTTATTTCGTGCCAGAATCGGGCCGATGGCCAGTCGACACAGGAGTTGTAATCAGCGAAGACCTCATCCCAATCAGGCAGGTCTCCTGTCGCCGCTGCCTGCCAGAAGGGTAACTGATCAGGGTTATCACGGATCTCAAACATGTGGTGGCAGGGGCCAAACCCGAGTTGCTCCAGTGCCAGCTTGAGGGAATTGGTGCCGGTTCTGCCAAATCCTGTACCAATAATCTTCAATGGCATGTGGTGATCTTTCGGATTTGAATTTCTGCGCACTTATCGGCAGAGCCTCAGATAAGGGCTCCGTTGTTTTAGAAATTACCAGTACTAATTACAACACCTAATCATTATGATAGGTTGGACGCTCCTTTTTGCCCAGTCCCTGGATGACACCGAGAATGCCACCTATCACGGCAGAAGAATTGGTCGGATTGTGCTGTTGTTGCGGTTCTTGTGGTCGAGCCTGGGTCTGGGGAACAATGCAGCGATACCGGCCACTTTTGTAGACTTTTACATCGACAAGCCGCCTGCCATATTGCCGGCGACACTGAGCCCAAGCCTGGCGGGAGCGTTCCTTGCGGGTAAAAATGCAACCAAAGGTTCCGTTGGCCCTGATACGACCGGCAACAGACCCGCGACCATTTTTGGCCCGACACCAGGCGTTGGCTGTTCTTTTTGTCGGCAGGCAAATGTAGGTGCCATCGCGGCGAATTTTGCCGGCATAATAGCCCGCACTATTGACCCTGCGGCATTCAGCATTGGCGCGTGATTTTTCTTCCGCCCGGGCACTTTGAATGCGTCGGTTGGCGCATTCTTCGGCGGCGGCATCTAATCGGCTAAGAATAGTCCGGGCGCTGCTTTGGCGCGAGGAGGCAAATTTTCCCCGCAGGCGATTAATCTCGTTTTCATTGCAGCTGTTGATGGCGGAATGCGCGCTGCGCTCATCATCAAGTGCCTGGCCAATGGTCAGCAGACCACCAGAGACACGTTCGAGCAGATTGCCGCAACTTTGCGGAGGCCATCTGTTTACTTCATCGCGCGCCTCTAGCAGAAGTTGCTGGGATTGCGGGTTGTCGCCCTGGTAATAGTGCTGCAGTGCTCGGTTAATTTTGGTCTGAGCCTGAGCACAAGCGGCAACCACAGCATTGGCCTGGTCTACAAGAGCAGCGTTTGATGGTCCTGAGCCCGGCGTTGAACCTTGGTCACCTGGCGGCGGATTTCCGCCCCGATCGCCCGGTGGCGGGTTCTGGTTGCCCTGATCCGGTGCAATGCCAAGGCGGGTATCACGTACATTCAAGGTGTCGAAAATCTGATCCCTGAAACGTTGCTCAGCGGCAAGTTCTTCCGGTGTCTTGTCGACGGTTCTTGGAACATCAGTTGGAGAATTCATAACCAATTTTTGGGTGGTGCCGACTGTTGACAGATTTACAGTGCCGATGACATTTCCGGAGGCTTTCTGTAGCAGGAAATATTCCCCGGTATTGCCATTAGGTTCCGACAGAATTGCAAATGAGGTGGTGTTACCCACAGTTATCCAGGGCAGGGTTCCGCGAATTCCGATCTGGGCTACGGGAGTGTCAACAATCATATTCCCGGTGGGGGCAATCCTGCCAGCGAGGAATACAAATGTACCCTGAACCAGTTCGATAGCCATGTTGTTGCCGGAACCTTGGGGATTATATACCAGATCATTGATTATCATTTTCGCATTGGCGGCGAGGGAAAATACGGTTTGATCTATAAAGGTAATGCCCAAAGTGGACGTCGGCCCGGTTTGAACGCTGTCACCTGAAAGTATCGGATCACCTACCTTCAAGCCAAAATTATTACTGCCCCGGGTTGCAGTTGCAGTGCCGCCCAATGTTTCTACCTGACCGATGGATTGTGCTTGAACCTGCGCCTGAGCCACGCTGAATATTGACAGCGCGATCAAAATCAACAGCGCATGGATGAATTGCCAGGCGGTGTTGTTGCAGGTGTGAATTGCCAGGACAAAATGCCCGTTCCGCAGCAATGGTCTGGATTTATGGGCATGTAAAAACGCACTACAGTTCTCAATATCCAGTTGTTGCGGATGAAGGCATCTCATCGCGATATATCCTTGAATTTCTTCTTTTTAACGACGATGTTGCTGCCGCCGTCGAGCGAATAATGGCAATAAAATTTGCTTTTTTTAACGACAACGTTTCGCAGATTTTTGCCGAACCGGCGGCGGCAATAACTATTGGCGATGGCGCGTGCCTGTGCTCTGGGAGGTCTTTTTGGATAATTTCTCGAACGCGGCGCTCTTTTGACGACGGGTGGTGGCCTTCTGCGTTTAGTTATTGTGGGCCGGGGTCTGGGAACGGGTCTACGGGTTTTTTGTTGTGGCGGAACAGCAATTCTCGGAGGCGCTACAGTAGCCTTGGACTGGATACAAAAAGTGCCGTCGCTGGAGATTTCAAAAGGAGGACGGCACAGACAAATGGAAGCGGTGCCGCCGAAATCCGAGGCGGCAACTCCCTGGGGTCCGAGCCTTTGTCTGCATATGGCATCAGTAACATTTGTATTTTCGGGTTTGAAGGTCGGTAGTTCAACCGGTGGAGGTGCGGGTGGAGGTGCGGGTGGAGGTGCGGGTGGAGGTGCCGGGGCTGGTGAAATCGGTTCTATCCGGGGCGGTTCGATGGGTTGGGATGGTTCAATGGGTTGGGATGGTTCAATGGGTTCTCTCTGGGCTGGCTCTATGGGTTTGTCCTGAACCTGGTCAACGGGTTTAGTTCCGGCGTCGTTTGTCAGTTTTCTTAATCTGATACGGGCCAGGGTGGCGAATTTCCCCTGCGGATAAACATCAAGGTAAGCTTGTAACTCTGAAGGGTTCGGCGAATTTTTGACGGTTTGCCAAAACTCGATTTCAGCCTGGCTGGATTGTGCAAAAGTTTGATTGACCGGCAGGAAGAATGCCAGCGCAAGGAGCATAACCAACAAGAAATAGCTTCGCGGTTTGCGCGAAGACACTCTCGGCAGGGCGGAAAAAGGTTTTGGCGAGCGGTTCATATATTTTCTACCAGGAAGGATCCAAGGGCGTGAAAGTTTAACTGATCGAACAACATTGCACAAATACCAATTGCATTGGAAATGTAAATTATGCATATTTAAAAAAATAAAACAATAAGTATTAGAATATGCAAGATTTTGGCACATCATTTGCGATAGCAGCGGATCTCATTTTCTCGGCGAAACCGGAATTGCTTGAGATTGTGATGCTGTCGTTACGGGTAACGATCAGTGCGGTGGTTATCGCGTGTACCATCGGTTTCCCGTTTGGTGGGTTGCTGGCAGTTGCGCGCTTTCCGGGTCGAGGTGCGCTGATATTACTATTCAACACATTAATGGGATTGCCGCCGGTTGTTGTCGGTCTTCTGGTTTATATGATGTTGTCAAATGCCGGACCTTTGGGCTTTTTGCAGCTTTTGTATACGCCTGCGGCCATGATTGTTGCCCAGGCGATATTGATTACGCCCCTCATCATCGCCTTGACGTGCCAGGTTGTCGGCGCACTTTTTCTCGAATATGAAGAACAGTTCAAGGCGCTGGTGGTGCCGCCAAAAACCGCAGCAGCGGCCTTGCTGTGGGATGCACGCTACGGACTTATGACGACAGCACTGGCTGGATTTGGCCGCGCTGTTGCAGAAGTTGGTGCGGTGATCATTGTCGGTGGTAATATAGCTCATGTCACCCGGGTGATGACGACAGCGATTGCGCTTGAAACTTCAAAGGGAGAGCTGGCTTTGGCTTTGGCCCTTGGCTTTGTGCTTTTGTGTCTTGCCATGGGCATCAACGCGTGTGTTCTGGCGGTGCGGGCGCTTGGTGAAAAGAGAGCCTATGTCTGAAGGGTTGTTGCCACTGAAAACGCAAGGCCTGTGTTTTGAGGTGCGCGGAAAGCAGATTATTGACCATATTGATCTGTCCATTACCGGCCAAGATATTACGGTAATTCTGGGGCCGAACGGTGCCGGAAAAAGTGTTTTACTACGGTTGCTTCACGGGCTGCTTGAGCCCAGTGCAGGGCAGGTTGAGTGGGGCGGGCGTGGTCCTGACAAG
>JAOQGK010049996.1:0-10391 GCA_027564095.1 Cellarinelloides crassus
GAGATTGTTTTGGAATACAAATAATAAATTTAGTGCCCGTTCCAATTTCTGATTCTACTTTGATCGTACCATTATGTTTCTCAATTATCCCATAGCTTATTGACAAACCCAGCCCCGTACCAATACCAACATCCTTAGTAGTAAAAAAAGGATCGAATATCTTTTCTGCTACTTCCTTTGCTATTCCTGCACCCGAGTCAGACATTTCAATTTTTACATGGTCATCTTTATCGCTGGTTGCAATTTCTATTGTACCCTTCGCCTCGATGGCCTGAATTGAATTCGAAAGAAGATTCATGAATACTTGATTTAATTGCCCTGGATAACAATAGATTAGCTCAATGTTTTCATCAAAATTGGTAATCAGCTCTATACGACCTCCCATTTGGCTCCGTAACAAAACAAGTGTAGAATTGATACCTTCATGAAGGTCTGCCATTTTTCTCTCTGCTTCATCCAATCTGGAAAAATTCCGCAGTCCCTTGACTATTTCGGCAGTTCTGGTAGCTCCTTCTCTTATATCACCTACTAGCAAACGTATATCATCTGTAAGTTCTTGATAATCAATACGCTTATTCATCGCGTTAATTTCATCCCATAGTTCACCATCGTCTCCTCCATTTAATTTAGAGTAAAGGGATGTTAGCTTTAGGCTATGTTCAATATTGCGGTCTAGTGCGTTGATACCAGCATATACAAAGTTTATTGGATTGTTGATTTCATGAGCAATCCCCGCTGTCAATTGTCCCAATGAAGCCATTTTTTCAGAAAGTACTAGCTGTGAGTGTGTTGCTTGCAATTCCTCGTAGGCTTCTTTGAGTTTTTCTTCGGCAGCGCGCCTCTCGTAAGTCCTGTAGGTTAATCGAACAATGTCAGTTACTGACATTATAAATTGAACCTCGTCATTTGACCATTGAATCTCTTCATGCTGCTGTTCACAAGTTAGTATCCCGTAAATATCCCTCCCAATATAAAATGGGATGTAAAGCACAGAGTAAATATCGTGGTGTTCCAAGTATTCAGTAGTGGGGAGCCTTGTATCAACATTTTCATTCACATTCTTGACCTGTATGATCTTTTCATTTTTGATCACATCAGTTATCCCTTCATAGTTTGCTTTATTAGGGGGATATCCAGATCTATGACTATTTTTTTCTAAACTATAGAGATCAATGCAGCTTCCATCATTGCTCTGGCTATTGTAAATCCAAACAGCTACTCTTGAAATCTCCATTTTACTGGCCAAAGTCTCCGTTAATTCTTCAATTCCCATTTGCCATTCGCCAACCTGTATGGTCTCACTACTATTCAATTTTTTGACAACACTGTTCCCAAGGTTAAGCACCCTCTTTTGACTTTTAAGTGTACTCTGTTGTTGTTCTATCGTACTTTTCAGTTGCTCTTGTAAATAAAGATTATCTTGCTTTAAAATACAGGTCTCATTTACTTTATCGATGGCAAATTTCAGATTGTCATCCTCCCATGGCTTAGATATGAATAAATTAATCTCAGCAACATTAATAGCTTCCTTAATAACTTCAATACTGTTATTACCAGTGACCAATACCCTACCTTTATTTGGATACAAATTCAGTGCCTTCTCTAACAATTCAACTCCCATCATTTGAGGCATCGACTGGTCACTTACGATAATGTTCACATCTTCACGACCCAATAATTCAAGAGATTTATTTGGATATTTGGTAATATGTACATCATAATGATCTCGCAATATTCTTTGGAATATATATAGCATTACTTCATCATCATCCACATACACTATTCCCGTTTTCCTTTTCAAGCTCATTACTGTTTTTTAGACTGCTAAAGTTCTTATCGGATCCTCATCAGAAGCTGTGCCTTCCATACGCTTGGGAAGTAGTATATGGACTGTAGCTCCACAATTCAAACTACCCGTGATCCAAATTTTACCTTGTAGTTTTTCCACAACCTTTTTTGCGAGGAATAAACCGACACCACTTCCTTTGGAATCTTCCCCTTTGAAAAATAGATTAAAATACTGCTCTGTGTATTTCTCATTGACCCCTATTCCGTTATCCTTAACTGAAATAAGGATGCCCATCTTTGTATTAGATACTTTTATCCATGCTGCACCTGGTTTATTTGAGCGAACAAATTTCAAAGAGTTTTCAACAATTTGACTTAGTGCTATATTTAGAAGCGTATCGTCAGTTAGGCAACTAACTTCATCACCTTTATCTATATATACCTTGAAGTTATTGGTTGAATAGGAGCGATAATCATTGATGACAGATCCTATTTTAACTTCCTTCAACTCAATAATTTTATCATTGACAGTATTGATCGAGGACATCTGAGATAGGAAATACTTCATTTTATTTGCTGTACTTTCAATTTTGTCCACATAGTCTAGCCGTTCTTCTTCTGAAACATCCATTTTTGCAAGATTCACCAGTCCAAGCACCGAGGTAATAGGAGACATCAAATCATGAGAAGCTTTGTATATAAAATTATCGAGTTCTTTTAAGGCAGATTTTAATTGTGTGTTTGACACTTTCAAACTGGTGATCAGTTGTCTGTTTTTTAATTTTAATTGTGATTCTGCGAAAGCCTTTTCTATAACGATTTCGACTTCGTGCTTATCCCATGGCTTCGTGATATATTGAAATATCTGACCTTTGTTGACCGCCTCAATGATCGATTCGACATCTGAATATCCGGTGATAATAATCCTCGGAATATCAGGGAAATCAGGAATTATACTTTCTAAAAATTCCACCCCAGTAACATCTGGCATTCGCTGATCAGTAACAATCAAATCAATTTTCTCCCTGTTTAAAATTTGTCTGGCTTCATCCGCAGATGCCGCTGTCACTATATCATAATCCCACCGAAAGGTAGATTTGAATACCCTCAAATTAGCGTCTTCATCATCGATGAATAAGATGCGATATTTGTTATCCGAGTGCATTTCCATTCTCTAGTTCATACTTTAGTTCATACTTTAGTTCATACTTGGATAGGAAAAACAGATTGAATATTGATTCAAATTACCTGAAGGGCTTACGAGCATTTTTCCATCCATCATTTTTAGGTATTCACTAAATAGTGTAAATGAAAGTTTAGCATCTTGATGTTCACTAAGCTCTAATGTTTCATCAAGAATGTGCGATTCGTTGGCCATGTGAGTCATAAACTCACATAACTCCTGACTTTTTCCACTTAAAGAGATTACCCCATGACCATTTTGGCGATGAGCTCCGACTATAACGTCACTATTTTTCTCTCCAACTTTAATAGCACTTAAGATAACATTATTTATCATAAAATTAAGCATAGATGCATCTGCCTTAATTGTGACTTTGTCTGTCCCTGTCTCGTTCTTAAGTACTATTCTATGTCTCATTGCATTTATTTGATGTGCTTCCACATTGCTATTTATGAAATTGTTCAAAATACACTTTGTAGGTTCAAATGCAGAGGTTTTTAGCTCGAGTGAAGCCCACCTGTATAATTTTTCTAGCAACATATTGGTTACAAGAAGTGAATCTCTCATTTCCGGAGCGTGTTTTTTTGCTTTGTCAAATAATGTTTCATTATCAAAGCTCATCATCAAATCAGAAAATTCAGAAAATTGTTTTACCGGTTTTTCTAGCTCTTTGGCCATACAGCTAAATATTTTACTCTTGGTATTATTGGCAACTATTAGTTCTAGGGTTCTTTGTTGTATTTTCCCCTCTAGCTTGAGATTAGTGTTTTCAAGATGCTCAATGAGGGCTTTATTTTGTTTCTTGAGGCTATATGCTTCCAATGCATTGTCAAGTGTGCGTTTTACGTCCAATGTATCCCATGGTTTGGAGATAAAACGATAAATTCCGCATTCAGTAAATGCATTAATTACAACATCAATATCTGTATAAGCCGTAAGTATAAGTCTGATTGTATCTGGAAATTTGGCTTTTACTTCACTAAGAAAATCAATACCGGTGGTATCAGCCATGCACTGATCGCTTATTACTACTTGTACACTTTCCTTAAATAAAATCTGCATTGCTTCCTGAGAAGTATTGGCCACAAGAATATTGTAATCGTGTCTAAAACTTGCTTTAAACACATTCAAATTACTTACTTCATCGTCCAGATACAATATTGAATTCATGTTTTTATTTTTTGGCATCAACCTCATCGTAAATCATTTTTTTTAATTGTGAAATTACTTTTGGTTTAAGAAACCAATAGAACCCTGGATTGAAGGTCGTGTGATCTGTTCTGAACTGTGTCTTAAAAAATAATGGCGTATACTCATGCAACATTCGATCAATTTCTTGTTGAGATATTCTAGGTTCAATGCTAGGGACATCACCGAAAATATTAACTTTAAGTAAATCTGACAATTGAGTGATGACAGCTGCTGATACAATGTTGTCCAACTCGAGTAAAAACTCCTCATTAAAGTTCGTTAGTTCAAATTCTTGAGAGCCGCTATTGGTGCCTAATGCTTTACTAGTGAGGTAACATGCCTCTGATTCAGTGAGAATAAAGTAACAACTGCCTTCCACATCTCCTCTCAAATTCGTTACCAACTTAATGAGGTCATTTCCCATCTCGTTGAACACTTCTATCGGACTCATTATGTCAATACATCTAATAAGTACCCGTTCCTTAATCATTAATGAAAGGGCATCAGCAGCTTTTGACAGTCCGATATTAATGATTTCAACAAATGCATCCTGTTCGATTTCAGAGAGAGATGAGTTCATATGATTTACAAATAAGTTATTATAAATTAAGAGAAGAGGTTAAAAAACACTATTCACAATCTCCACCAAGTGATCAGACGTGAATGGTTTTACGATATACTCCGCTGCTCCTAAATCCATTCCCTCGTTAATCACAGATTGTTGACCAACTGCACTTACCATAACAACTTTGGATGTTAGCCCTTCTTCTTTTATGACTTTGAGGATATCTATTCCTATCATATCTGGCAGAATATTGTCCAGAGTGATTAAATCGGGGCTTAACTCTAACGCCATATCAATGGCTGATTCCCCATTTGCTGCTTCTCCGATCACCTCGTACCCAGCTTCTACTAGGGCTTCCCTAATTAGGGTTCGCATATACATGGAATCGTCTACAATCAATACTTTCTTGCTCATAATACGTGACTTTAGTTATGTTCTTTTTCTATACTGATTAATACTCTCTTTACCCTTAAGGCCCATTGATGTCAATATTTCGACAATTTCAAATGCCTAATTTTCCTCTTTTCCTTATGCTACTTCACTTTTGTCAGCCAATAATTGATCAAAGAATAAATCTTCAAATACCCAAAATAAATCAAGAGTAATATCTAAATTATCAACTTGCATAACAACATTCAAACAATTAGGGCATCCTGTACTCTCTATTTCTGATGTAAGGAATGAATTGATTTCATCTGCGTTTATCACTTTTAGTTTGGGGACATCACCATAAAGCATTTGATCCAAATGATTAGCAAAAACGGTAACCGCACTGGCAGAAATTATATTATCCATTTCCAACAACAAGGCACCTTTAAGCACTTTGCTCTTGACATTGTCTATTTCAACTACTTCTTTAGGTAGGCATTTTACATGAATTTTATTTACATCTTCAGGGCTTAAAATGAGATAACTTGCTCCAGATAGACTTCCTGTAACTTCTGTTTTTATAACATGTGTGAAATGATCTGTTTTGTTTGAATATTGAATGGCTCCGTCAACTTTGGGAAAAGAAAAATCTATTTTCATCACTTTAGCCTCACATCCAATAATCATGTTGATTGATTGTGCTGCTTTTTCCATTGCCTCATTGATAATCTGCGTTTCCATATAACTCATTATTAGGCTTTTTCCATTTTCAGTAGGTCATTCAAATTCTAACTACCTCTTTTATTTATGTGTTTTCTATAACTGTTATCTTGTTCATTTCATGAGAAGAGGCAGCAATCGCTAAATTTTTCTTCTCAAAATATCTGCTGAACACATCAAGTGATTGAGAAACTAAAGTCATCGACATTTTACCCAAAACACTCCCTTTCCTAACTAGTTGATAGGTCATTAGCCCAGTAGCTAAAAGAGGCTCCAATACTTTTCCAAGTGAACCAACAGATTTTGCTCTTTCATATGACTCCTTTAGGCATTTAAGAACCTTCTTCTCTTCTTTAACGGTTGATCGTAATCCTCCAATGAGCTCATGAAAGTGCTCAATACTCGCTTTGGAATTAACCAATATTCTGAAATACTGGGGAGCTATATCATGAGTTGCGAACAGTTGTATAAGTGGGAAATAATCATCAGTGTAAATGTAAAAAATGAGCTGTCCTTCTGCATTAATAATGACCATCTCATCAAATTTGTGCTTATAGATATTTAGAATTGATATAATTTTATCTTGATCTGGTATAAGCCCAGCCAATAGTTCTACTGGAGTATATCCTAGTTTCAATTCGAAAGTCACAATTTGTTTCTTGGTCATCAACATCACTACGTTTTCAATAAATATTATGCTAAATGTAGAGCAATGCCGGCCTTCTATCAATCGAGTAAATACACCATTTTTTTACTAAGTGTTTTTACTTATAAATAAATACGACTTTAGAGCGATTGATATATCATGGAGAAGTGGTTAAGTTTCGCAACTTAACTTGACAATAACTGCGGACATAAGTGAAATTTCAAGAGAACCCATCTATCTATCACACCAAATACACAGCAAGGCTATTAATGCTATTAGCCTTGCTTTCTTATCCCATTATTGGCCTAATTTTCAATTGGCTTAACGAAGGGTTACAAGATGCAATTTTGCATAGGATGATTGTTTCTGCTATAATACTTATTTTTTATGGTCTTACTTTTTGGAGTACTTGGATCATAAAAAACATTGACAAAGTTGTAGTAGGTCTTTATTATTTATTCACAATTGACACCATGTATTTATGCAGTGTCAATCAATTTCATGAAGGTTATAAACTAGGTCTTTTGATCGTAATATTTGCCAGTTCGGTAATCATGAATAAAGGTCTTCAAATTGGAATTTATGCAATATTTATTATGATCTGGCTCTCTTTATCCTACCTTTTTGATGAAGTATCATTTGAGGATAATATGACTTACTCCATTATTATAGGTCTTACCATGTTATTGTCATTTGTAGTGCTCAAAGTGAAAATACATTTATATGATCGCCTTCTTTTGAGTGATCAAATAATAAACAACACAGATTCATTTGTCCTGTTATTTAACAAAGAAGGAGAATTGATTTTTGTCAACCCCAACGTTAAAAAAATACTTGGATATCAGGACAAAGAAATTCTCGGTCATGGATGGTGGGATATTAGGGCTGAAAACCCAACTTCGAAATATACCAACAAAGAAAAACTTATTGAAATAATAAACGGAGCAACTCTTGAAAATTCAGATTATCGCAGCGCCATACGTACCAAAGGGTTGGATTTACTTTGGGTAGATTGGCAAATATCACGGTTGGAAGATCAGCTTATTCTAATAGGCAACGATTCTACCCCAACAGTGCTCTATGAGGAAAAACATGCAGAACTCTCAGTAGTTGCTCAAAGCAGTAAAGATATGGTCATTATTGCTGATAAAAATGATAAAATCACTTGGGTCAATGACGCTTTTACTGAGATAACAGGCTATTCTTTCAGAGAGGCTCTGGGAAATGTGCCACGTGAACTTTTTAGAAGTGCTAATGTAAATCCTCAGACAATTATGTTTCTTGAGGAAAAGATAAAAAACAAAGAATCTTTTGAACTTGAAATAATAAATGTTCGCAAAAATGGAGAAGAATTTTGGGTCTCATTGAGAACACGTATTCTTCTGGATGATAAAGGTGAGATTGAAAAATTTGTGACTTTGGGTAATGATATTACAAAAAGTAAGGATGCTACAGAAAAATTGAGAGTTAGTGCTGCCAGAAGTAAGATCATGCGCAATCTTGACAAGGTAATACTAACCTCAAAATCAACAAAAGACATCGTTGATTATGCATTAGGGACTGTTCTCCAATTAGTTCCGTCATGTCACAGATTGAGTTACACATCGTATGATTTAGACAAAAAACAGGCCTTCATAGTTAAAGATGTTAGTCGTGAAAAAACACATTTTCATAAAGAACGCCTTTTGAATCTCGAGATGATATCTGGAATCAATAAGCTTGTTCAAGGAAGTTCATTTCATATTCCAAACCTAACAAAACAAAGTGCCTTGTCTTCAATTGATAACATATTGTTGGCAAAAGGAATAACTTCATATATTATGTTTCCAGTACTAAACGATGGAAAATTAGTTGGTTCACTGAATATGGCATCTAGATCTAAGGATGTTTTCACGGATAATGATCAATGGATTGTCGAAGAGATTGTGCACGAATTTGCTATGGCAATCCAACAAATAGCAATGCAGACAACCATTAAAAAAAATAATGATAAGCTATTGAACTCAAATGCACAGTTAAAAAGACTCAATGATGAGCTTAGTCAATTCGCACATGTAGTATCCCATGATTTAAAAGCACCTTTGCGCGCTATAATGACACTGGCTGATTTTATAGCACTAGATCACAAAGATGGTCTTGGAAGTAAGGGCAGAGAGCAGCTACAGATGCTGAAAGGAAGAACAAAAAGAATGGGAGACCTCATTGAAGGAATCCTACAGTATTCTCAGGTTGAAATTGAAAAATCCTCTTCTACGAAGATTGAGATTAAGAAAGTCGTGAGTCTTGTGTTGAATACCTTGGCTCCAGAAGACCACATTCACATCACCGTGCAAGCAGATTTACCAATAATAAATGCCGACAACATAAGAATCCAGCAAGTGTTTCAGAATGTACTGTCCAATGCGATTAAATATTGTAATCAAAGTGCTGGTAAGATCGAAATTGGCTATACTGATGCAAATGATTTTTGGGAATTTTATGTAAAAGATAATGGTAGTGGTATTGACGAAAAACACTACGATCGAATTTTCAAAATATTTCAAACGCTAAGACCAAGAGATGAAATGGAAAACACTGGCATTGGTTTGACAATTACAAAAAAAATAATAGAGACATACGGAGGAAACATCTGGCTGGAATCGGCAAAAGATACAGGGACAACTTTTTATTTTACGCTACCAAAAAACTAAATCATGAAAACTAGGAAATTCATGCTATTTATGTTTTTAGCCGTATTAGTCGGTTTCAAATGTTCAGCCTCGAAAGTTGGTTCAGTGAAGTTAAGTCGAGATAGCAGCTCATATGACCTTCAAGCGTACTGTGAAGTAATGGAAATTGACATAGACTCGATTCAAATATCCCAACTTCTATCAGGCAAGGTTACTAATTGGGGATCACTTGGCAATACATCTACTAATAAAATTTATTGGGGAAAGGTATCCCTGAACAATACTGACTCCTTAGATGCCAACTATGTGTTGGGATTTGGATTGAACAGCTACATAGATTTATATATTGTGAATAATGGTCTTATTATTAGTCACCAGCAAAGTGGAGAGTTATTACCTGATAAACTAAAAACGCTTAATTATAGTCGAAGATCATGTTTATTTAGACTTACTATTCCTGCTCAAAGTGAGGTTGATCTTTACTTCAAAGTAAGGAATGTACTACAACAACGACCCAATATTGATCCAAAAATCACTTTAGCTACGCATTGGCATCAAAAGGCCAACCGAAATTGGTCCTTGCAATTAGCCTATCAAGGCTTTTTATGGGCATTCATTATTTGTGCTTTGGCTGTTTTTTTCATAGAAAAGGAAAGAATCTATCTCTATTTCTTTGCTTATGCATTTTCGCTCTCCTTGTATTTGGCATGGTATTCTGGAGTTCTACATAGCTTAATAGCCCCAAATCACCCTTTGCTCAACTCATATTTCATGCTAGTTACTGGCTTGATTCCTATCTGTTATATGCTCTTCATAAAAAGCCTTATTGCCTCTTCCAATCAGGTGAGTGAACTTAAACGAGTATTTCGAATAGCTATTCAAATATCAACGGCAATCGCAGCACTGACAATTATGATCTATGCCATTACACTCGACCGAACGCTAGTATTACTGATACTCTACAACACCATAATTGTCCAGGTCATTTTCGGAATGTACATAGTAGTCAAACTATATCTTACCAAAAAACTCCTAAATCAGCTATTGGTACTTGGATCGTTCATTTTTATGGCAATGGCGGTCTTAGGAATTATATCAGAATACTATTTCGATTGGCCTGTTCTTTACTATATTCAGATTGGAAGTATCTTAGAACTTATCATTTTTTCTATTGCTATCGGATATCGCATTAAGATGATCAATTGGAAAAGAAAAAAAATTCATGCATTGGCGATTCTTCAATACGAAAAAAATGAGATG